>MU827783.1:1453406-1549850 GCA_029204205.1 Desmophyllum pertusum | reverse complement strand
CTCGTTCGTACGTGACGTCATCAGTCACGTGACCAGATTGCTTCGAATATTTTAAATTGCTTTAAAAGTACATTATGCTCAATAAAACAGCGCCTTATTCCTGTCAGTTGTAGATATTGATGTAAAGTTTATCAAAAGGGCGATTATTATTTTTCTTTTAAATATTAGGGAAGAACCGCACACAAAACGGTTTGGATTGGCTCCTTTCAATCTCCTGTTCAGCCACTTTTCAATTTAAAACCAAAAGGAGAAATTTATGAGAGGTTTTAGAGCATCCTCTTTCCACTGCCGTTGTCTGTTTTGCAAAATTAAATTCGCGTCATAGCCCTCAGGCATATCATTTAGCAGCGCCGTGGAGCCTGGTAACGAGAAAACATGAAAATGAGGCTGTGTTTTGCCGCCATTGCCGGTCCGCGTCTGGTCGCGTCAGCTCAGTGGCGTATTTTCGCCGGATTTTTTTCGCTAGTTCTTGGTCTAAAGAAAGTGTTTTGTCGACTGAAGGAATTTTTCCTTCGCTTTCTAGCATCGTTTTGCTGCTTAAGAGCGAAGAAAGTCCATCGTGTAGCTGACAAAGTGCAGATTCAAGTAGTCGCCTGTTGGCCAAGAGAAAGCTAAGTGTTCTTGAGTTTCATTTTATATATAAGCTTAGTATTTGGCGAAGCGTAATTTAGCTTATCAGCGCCGCTAGCGGTAAGCTTCATTTTCCGTTGAATTTGATTACGCTTAAGCTTATTAAATTTTCTCCCGCTAGGCAGGTAGACATTTTTACACCTTTGTTGACGTATTGATCGTTAACTTCACGGCTGTTTTGCATTGTTTCAGTTTAGAAACGAAACGCGAAACAAGAAGGAATTCAAACTTTGCTGTATAAGTTGAGAAAGAACGAGCAGGAATACCAGTCCGAAAGTTGAGCTCGGTAACTGTGAAAATATGGAAACCATTCAGGTTATTTACGCCTGTATGGCGTATTTTTACATTGAAAATTGCTGGCGTCCTTCAATTATCAAAACATTACTTTGAAATGGCTTGAAACGGGTATCAAATATGTTGTGTCTTCACAATTCAACGGCTGGATTAGGCGAAACATTTTTTCCAGTATGACGATTACAGGTGAACGATTTTATAGCCTTTTGAACTTTGTACTGAATATTGCAAGCCGTTTTTCGTCGAGCAAATTTTCAGAATTTCAAATGCGTACGGACAACTTATGTACAGTAGTTGATCTACCTGTGTTTCATTTGGTTGTTGTTATCACCGTTGCTTGAAATGTCCGAGAAAATTCAGAAAACACGTATTAAACTGTAGGGCGTAGTGCAATTTGGTCAAGAGACCATAACTTTACTTTTATACTGTTTTTTGTTATGAAGCCAGAACACCAATGCTTTTTGTTTTATACTTTTGGTGTGCAGAGGTTTCATTATATTATTATTTAGAAGTAGTTTTCTGTTCACATTCAGTTTTAACTGGACAATTCAGCGCATTGACAAAGTTGAGCGTATTGAAGTTTATAATTCGACTGTTCGGCGAACTCAGTGTACAGGAGTAAAATTGCAGTGAAAACAAGTCCATGGTTCGAGTTATCAGGGTTTTGTAGAAATCAGGGGTTAGAGAAATTGGGGTTACACTGTGTACCGTACACTGTAGTTCAGGTGCTGCAAAATGCGTTGAGAAATGCATCAAATTTGTTTGCGTTTGTTGTTTTGCTTAGCTAGGACTTTATAAAGTACATCAGATTTTGGCAATCACAAGCCACACATAGAGATTACTTCATGGTTGGTGAGCGCGTACGATTTTTATTCACGAGTTGTGAAGAATAACGAACGAACGAGCGAGCACAGCGAGCGAGTGAGTTTGTTATTCTTCACAACGAGTGAATAAAAATCGTACAAGCGAACTAACCATGAAGTAATTTGTTTATTACATGAGTACTGAGATATTACAATGTTGAGTAAAAAAATATATTTTTTCAAAATCGCCGTCGCCGAGGCGAAAGCAAAGTTTCACATAATCTTAACTCAGCTCAACTGCAAATAATTCGGCAAGTTTAATTCGACATCAAAAATATTCTACAGAGCAAATAGTCAGCTGATCAATTCAAGAAATGCAATTAAAATGTACTCCAGTCAGTAAACGAGGAATGAACATGATTTTGTTTACATCCACGGCACAAAAATCATTAAGTCAGCTATGCCGCTTTGCATGCAGCCGAGCTCGTAGCTGAATGAATGAATCAAAGTTGAAGTTTTGTCGACTTTCCGTGGATTTCGATATAAATCGATCCATAATCAATATTAATTATCTTCCCCCACATTACCTGAAGTTAGTTGACGGCAAATTTCCCTTCGCCGCTTTCCAGTAGCGAGCTCAATCCGCCACGAAAGTTTTTGAGACGACACTTCAATAAACAGCAGTCGGACGATGTTGTGTTTGTTTCTCGAAGTCGATGTCAGGCTTTCGGCTGCTTCGGTTCTTGATATTTGGTCCATTACTTATATTCCCTGTTGGGAGTTTTTCATTGTATCCGCTTGAATTATTTTCTTGACATTTAAAAAAGTCGGAACGAATCTTGAAACCTTGTTTAAATTTACAGCGACAAACAACTGTCAACTAATGGCGGGAAAATCCAATACGATTTTTTTTTCACTAGTGAGTTTTCGTCGTTCGCGTTTGTGATTGGACGAACGACGTTTTTCACTAGTGAGTTTTCATCGTTCGCGTTTCCTATTGGCTAATGGATTTTATGTATCATTTATACGCAATCGTTTTTATCGTGAGTAAATCTCAGTACTTATGTAATAAAACGGTCTATTCACTGAAACTACATGTACAATGTCAGAGATCAAATTGTATTTTATAAAAAGAAATCAACTGTAACACATCTTATTTACATTAATAATATTATTATTATCAATGATCAATTTATTACTTTGTAATGCATGCGTCTCAGACGTACATGTATAATGCATCTGCCAAATAAATACGCCATTCATAACATTTTACTTTTGGGACAAGCTTATGTTCAAACTGTGGAAATAATCTTTTTTGAGAGTGCTGTTTACAATAATTATTAAATGAAACGCAATCTGCTAGCTTCCAAACATTGCATCGGTGACACATATTTCAGCAATAGTTAGCGATTTCAGCTGATGTTTTTATAGACTGCAAAACAGTCGTTATTTTTCCGCTCAATAAGGCGCGAAGCGCCGTAAGCGTGATCCTCGCGCGCGAAGCGCGCAAGCCTCGCGCGCCCGCAGGGCGGGTGAGGCGAGAAAAAATAACGACTGTCGGCATTCCATACAACGAATTCGTTCTGACCGTAGCCTGCGAGCGCAGACGTATTTCCGGCTCGAGTTGCCCCGCCGAAAACTAACGTCTGCGAAAACGAGCCGGGCCGCGATTTCTGTGACGTCAAGCTTATTGTTTTCTTGTTGACCAATCACGTAACATGATAGAATGAGTCAGATACCCGCGCGCAAGGAAATGCGTGGATTTCAGCTGTGGTATCGTGTTCGCTCTAAGTGATATGGGCGATACGCCAAAGAAACCTTCGCGGTCTGAGGATTCTTGCTTTTTATGTAAGGACAGCTTTTCAAATTCGAAAGATAAACTTTGAGTGTTAGGGAAAAGTAATGTGGACATCGCATCGTCGATCCTTCGCGCAACAAAAGTCAACGTTAATGTTTACGCTGAGAGAGAAAGGTTCGCTATCTGTCCTGGTCCAGAGACTACCACTAGTCAAGAGACTACTGCTGGAGCTTCTACGAAGCTACAAGAATTTGTTTAGAGAGATGTTGTATGCCTGATGCTAAGGCTTTATCTCTTGCATCAATTTGACCGAGCTTGAGCTCGATGTTTGTATCCTCCTTTGTTCGTTGTGTGACGTTCTTGCACCACAAGATAGAAATATAAATATCTCACGCAAGTCGACTGTTTTGCGTTTTGTATATACAGTTTCTTCTAGCTTTCCGAACACTCTATGCTTTAGTCTGAACGTGGAGTTATGTTGATTGGAACGCACATATTCTTCTTGCAAACCCCACTTTTCTCAGGGCATTTTGATACCGTACGAGCCGATTATATAAACTGACTTCGTACGACAGGCCGACAGTAAATATGATATTCGTTTAATATTCCAAACGACACATCTTGAAACAGCTTTTATAATAATCAAATTAAATGCTGGGCCCAGTAATAGATGCAAGAAAATCAACGTCCTACATTTTGATATCTAGTCATTCCATAGAGAACATTAAGAGAGCCAAAACATATCTTGTAATAATAGAAATGAGCCGAAACAAATCTTAGCAAAGCATCGCCGGAGGTGTCAAACCGTCTACAGGGCGAACGCGGCCCGACAGGAAGCCAAACATGAAACTCTCGCTACCTCTTCAATTTGCTAGAATGTACTCAGTCGAAGGCTCTACTTGAAAATCCTCTTCATAATTAAACATATATTGCCCGTTAGAAACACGCTTGAAGCAAACTACATTTAATAGAGAACGGCAAATGCACAAAGGTTTTATACTACAACAGCCACAGCTGAAACTATTGTAGGCTTCACTCGAGAGCATTTTCCGCCACCTTTCATCATTCAACTTCGGGAGATCCATACACGATAGAATACTTTCCATTTTCCAAGCGAGGTTAGACGACTGACTTGATCTTTCATTAAACTGATCAACGGTGAAACGACGATTACTATGCCGGTTTGTCTATGTTTCTACAGGTTTCTATCACTTCGCGGAATATCAAGGACTTCCCAAATCTGGTGGGAAAATTTACGAACACATCCTTTTTCTCCGATACAACACATCTAATAGCCTCGTCCTGTTGCTTATTGAGGTTCTCGATCCCAAAAATCACACAAACTTTGGTAAACGCTAACTCCACATCGTCCACCATTTTTTTCCACGCGTCCTCGTTTGCCTCGCGCACGATATGCGTGTTCAGTTCTAGACTTTTATGAGCTCAATTGTGATTGGTTTAAAACGTTTTGACGTCACAGAAATCGCGGCCCGGCTCGTTTTCGCAGACGTTAGTTTTCGGCGGGGCAACTCGAGCCGGAAATACGTCTGCGCTCGCAGGCTATTCTGACCGGGGGTTCAAATAATATCGCTGAGGTGTTAAAAATACTTGACAGCTCCAACCACATTTTTTGTTTGTCCAAGTTCGCTCTTCAGTGTTGATGTCAACGAGAGTCTTGAGGATTAATTTTGGTTCTATATTGCCTGTAAAATGTAGGAAGTGTTCTGTTTGAAGAGAAATCGGTCGGATGAATCAAACAACACTGAAGAAACCCGCCTCGCGAAGAGGGAAAAATAATAAGAGTACACGTAGCGAGCGCGCCAGACAATGGCAGATTTGTATCGCAATTAATATTTGGACATTTTAAAACTAAATGGATATCCACAGAAAACATACTTGCCGAGCCCCAAAGAATTGGAAAAACGTTGCAGCCTTTGACCGAGGTTATCAAAGTCGATCTGTCGCTTCAATTTGAAGAAGGAACTATCTTTTCGTTGAGAGTTTGCTCGCCGTGTGCCCTCTGCTCTGTGTTCGCAAATTTTAAAAGAGAAATTAAATAAGAGCAATCAAACTTTTACCATCGCTACTGATCACGACGCCGCAACTTGAGAGGAGGACGGTTTGAGATTGAAACGAAGGAGTAAATATCCCCGGTAAATCTCCATAAAAGTGCGCGCGTGTATCAACAGAGCTATTGTAACGCCATCATTATTATTTCCCGAACAGCAGCCATTAAAGGAAGCTTAAACTCATCGTTCTCTGACATTAGGCTCCTAGGACAAGGACAATTTTCTGCCAGATCTTCCCGGAACAGAACGCGTTCCACAACGGAACAGACCCATTTTAGACCCGCTGAAACTTCAGTTGTCGTAAATTATGCAAATTCCACGAAGAGCTCGTTTACTGTGAAATTGACACGGCTTCGAATATCTCTGATGAGGTGCGATGAACATTTTGTTGACAGGTAGCGTCAAAGTTCAACCAATGGGAATTTCCCGTTCCTGGAGCAACGGGAAATTCGAACGAATTCGTTGTATGGAAAGCCGACAGTCGTATTTTTCAGCGTCTCTCCCCAGTCCTACTCTCCGTTTTCACACTCGCTCCAGACCTTTCATTCGAAGACCGCGCGCGTATGAATCGTAACGCGAAAAATACGACTGTTTTGCAGTCTAATGTTTTTAATACATGACAGGGCTGTCATTAAGGGCCGTAACCCGTAATACCTGTTATGGCTGAGTGTGCTTGATGGACCTTGATGTTACGGGTGAACTTGCCTGTTGTTGGTATAATTCAAGTTTGTTACGGGTGTGAAGATCAAAGCAACAGGTGACTCAAAACTTAATGACAGCCCTGCATGAGACTAACTAATAAGAATTATTCGATAATAAGAATTATTATTATTGTTACCTTTTGGCGAAACGTTGAGGACAATATATTTACTTGAGTGCGACATGGATGCATTTAGATGATCTTAACCAAATGTGTTACATGTAAGAGTAGAGCAGCATTTTCACTGCTTTTTATCAGTTTTTTGAATGAAATAAATCCTATTGTTTTAGTACATGTACATGCATGTACATTCATTGTTTGTGAAATTTTTTCTTAACTTATGTTATTTTTAGTTAAACATGATGTCTAACATGTGCACTACCTTCATTTGAAATAACGATACGCAATTTTTGGGAAAAAAGCCGCCATTTTCAAAGGTGCCGGTGTCCCAGCCACTTTTGCTCCAAAATGCGTGGTGGTGAAAGGGCTAAGACTTTCCAATTTTGTAGCTAACGTGAGCCAAACACAATCGCAAATACGATTGCAAATACAAAGGAATCAACATGGTGGATAGCCACATTACCAGAGATACCATCCATGGGCATACATGACATACTCATATATTATAGGGCGATTCAACGCGGCCAGCCATTTCCAAGTTTTCAGAAGTCGAGAGGTGATTTTTTACAGCAAGACAAAGAGATGGAGCAATATGACTGCATTGAAAGCCAAGAGAAATTGTTTTTAAACTTTAATCTTTTAATTTATAATCTAAATCGTAGAGAAACGTAGTCGCAAAGTGGCGACTAAACCAGAACTTTTAGTCGCAAAGGATGAAATGTTAGTCGCATTTGCGACCATATCGGTCGCAATTTCGAGCCCTGTTAATAGGCCCTTCTGTTTCGACGGTTGAAATAAGGCTTGTGTCAAGATTTGGCGGACTGATTCACCATACGGTATTTTAAAACAACAGCCACATATCCGACAGTAATTTCTTACCAAAGGAAGATTAGGTTTTCTTCCGCGGCGGTTTTTTTCATTGGCATATAAACGAGCGACATTGCGCCGCTTATTGTGAAATTATTTCAATTTGTTTTTCCAGGTTCCTGCGGTTTCCGGGGCAGAAATGAAAAAAAAATACAGTGATCGTAGCAGGCTCGGTTTTCAACTCGCCCTCCCGCCGCGCCGATCGCCGGCTCATTTTTTGAGGGAGGAGGCGGATGTACACAGGCTATAAACTCGAGGGAATCTGCATTAAGGAGCATTAAGGTAAGCTTAAGTTCAGAAACAGGTGTAAATAATAAAATGGAGATCGCGAAAATATCGCTTCGCTCTATCTCGAATTTACATGTGCATGTAGCTTCGTTTTCAGGTCATAATAAATCGCTCGCTCAATGCATGCATGAGCTCGAATACAATTGTCTTTAAAACAAGTCAAGTGCGTTTGTTTTAATTTATTTCTCCGATATATTTACCTTAACTTACATGTATATAAGCTTATGGCTACGATGTTTGATTTCGTTTTGATACTGTAGATACTGTGGGAAATGATTAAATTTAGTTTTACTCAGGAAACTAACTGCATGCAATAGCATTACACGACAGTCGTATTTTTGTCTGCTCTCAGTGATGCTGCCTTGAAAATTATATTAGTTGCTCAATCGTACAGAGTTGCTGGGAGCTGTGTCGCCCAAGCTGGGTTCAATATTATTTTTGTTGCTTGACCGTTCTAAATCGTTTTGTCACTGGGTTCAAAATTATTTTAATTTGTCAGTTCGGAGTTGTTTAAGTTTATTTTTACAGGACCATCAGGGCTCGAAAAAAATTGGAATTCCAGCTTGCCCTTTGGACAAGCAACTCTCAAATTTTGCTTGCCCGGGGCACCTCCCCACTTGCCAAGGTTCTCAAACTCATTAATTATTCATGAAACAAAGAAAACGAAAATACACTGGGTTAGGCCTTCAGTTTGGCTCTCTGTTCTACATACGTGTACTGTAATGTGTTTTTGGTTTAATTTACTTCCAAAGTTACAAACTGGTTTGCAGGGTTGCCCCTAAGAAAAATGTCTGTGCTTGTGCCTCTCACCAGAGACACAATCCATCGGCATACATGACATATTCAATGGTTTGCATGGCTTGCAATGCATTATGGGGCGATTTTAAAACATGGCCGCTTGTGGAGCCGAAAGAATCTTTGTTGACGTGTTTTGGCCTATATTTCTCTTAATGAAAGCAAAACAAGACCAGATAAATTGTTTTTTAACTTTAATTTATTCTGTGACTGATTTTATGGCAAAGTTAGAACTGAAAAAGCAGGTTTCCCAGCCTGGCGAACGGTAAGTTTATCGCGCGCACAGTTGTTTGCGTCTCCTATTTCAGCTTCATCTAAAACCCTTGATTACCCCGACCAAATGTGCTTAAAATTTACTGTTTTGTTTCACAAAATCGTCATTTTAACAATGTAGTTGGCAGAAAGCTGGCTGGGTCCTTGCCCGTCGGGCAAGTGAGCAGAGAAAGCTACTTGCCCGACAGGAAAATCTACTTGCCCCGTACGACCGGACGGGGCTTTTGTCGAGCCCTGACCATTTGTTTAATGTCATGCTAGTTGTAGCTTCAACATTTTTTTTTGCCTCACATTGTGATCAAAATTATTTTTGACTCTGTGTATTTTTTGTTGCTGGATATTTTTTAGCCTGCGAGCAGGCTCTCATACGCGCGATCGTGATCCTTAGTATTGCGTGACGTTCGAGCGCGGAGCGCGAGGGAGTGGGACGAGAAATGAGAGCCTGCACGCAAGGCCCGGTTTCTCGACTGCCGCCCCTAGCGAGGTGTCAACTTGGTGACAACTCATTACGCTTCATTTGTCAAATAACCAACCAATAGAATTGGAGGAAAATGTAAACAAACATTACACATGGATACGAGAAAAAGTATTTTCGGACCAGATGTTTTCCTAGCCGTCGTGGCAAAAGCAATGCTCTCTTATTTGGGTTTTGCGCGAGCATTGAAGGTACAAGATAGCCATACGCTGCATGGTAGCGCGGCAAGAAAACGGTAAACACAGCGAGCGATTGTTTTAAAGGGACACTGTCCCGTCGTATTTGCTCAAAACTGTTATAAATGCATGAAATGGTCCCTAAATCTATGGAATAAGAACTTAATAAACTCTAACTAAATGATAAAAAGCAATTTCTTCAAGAAATTCCATACTGCAACAAAAATTTTGCAAAATTTCGAAGATTTCCGAGTCAAATTTGAAACTTTGAAAAACTGACATCCTAACGTTTTTTCAAAAATCCATATTGCAATCCATTTCCATCCTCGCTGTCGTTTGTCATCCTCACTTCCTAATGGGTTCCTGTCATTTGTCGAGTGCTATTCTACAGAATCAAACCATTATTGTTCAACTTCCTATGATCTAGATATGTTTCTGAGCTTCCCAAAATCATGCTAAAATCAGGACAGTGTCCCTTTAAGTGCGGAGTCTTTGTTTCCGCAACGGCAGCCGTGATGCATGATGTGTTGGCCGGCGATGTGCGAGAGAGTTTGTCAGAGCGTGATTGTATAAACCCGTTTGTCACAAAATCAGGAACTTGTGATGATGAAAACTCAACTAGGTGTGATATAGCGAAGGTGGAAAATGGTAGTATTACTGAGCGAAACCAGAGCCAAATGCAAACTTCTGTCGGCGACATCAGATCAACAGGATCAAATTCTTTCAAACAGGAAAGTGTCACGAACAAACAGAGCGAGAGGACAAAATAATAATGCTTTTCCAATACAAGCGCCGGAACCATCAAGAACTACGGCGAAGTAGGGTTTCCAAAGTATAGTTCACTATTAAACGTCCGTGTAATAAGCTTTTTAAATACGCGTTTTCAGTTATGTAAAATAAACATATGTGAAATGCACGATCACAGAACATAGACTATTATTTAAAAACATAGACTGCGAGTGATGACCAGTGATCTTCTAGCCTGCGAGCAAGCTCTCGATCTCGTTTAAATTCACGGCGCCCTCCGGGAGCGGCGAAGGCACAAGTTACGAACCGTCAACCCTACAGTGTTTCGAGCGAGAACAGTTCAGGTCAGTTTAGCTTTGCCCGTAACCAGTCGGTCGGCATTAAAGCGAAAACATCTCTCTCTTCAATAATACAATTGACTGCTCTTGAGCTGTATAAACGCAGGTTCAGAATTGATCAAAAGCTTGCGAAACACTCTTGAACAAAACAATAATTGAACCGACTATTTTTTCCGTTGCCCTTGGTTGCCCTGGTTTTTGTCACAATAATTGGATCTGTCATTTTGGACCAATCAGAATGCTGCGTTCGTGGACGAACGCAGGACATTCGAGAAACTGGGCCTCGCGTGCAGGCTCTCATTTCTCGTCCCACTCCCTCGCGCTCCGCGCTCGAACGTCACGCAATACTAAGGATCGTGCTCCGCGCTCATCGCGCGTATGAGAGCCTGCTCGCAGGCTAGATATTTTTGAGCTGGGTTTTGTTGCTGGGTTTGCCCTGGCTTGACAACTATTTTAGCTGCTTTTATTTTAGTTGTTAGTTCCTCCAGCTAAGATTCCGTTTTTGCATGTGCCTAGTTTGTGAGCCATAGTTAGCATAAATATAATTTGTACTTTTTGTTACCCTTCACACAACTTGCCTTTAAATAATAAAATACAGACACGATGGAGCAGTATACATTTAGATTGTACATGGAGAATAAAATAATTTGCACTACAGTAGAAGCTCTCAAAAGCGCTGCTTTCAGTAAAAAAAGGTTGGAAGTCGAAATCTAGCTGTCCATTTAATCAGGTTATTTGGATGAACTGGGAGGTTATGAATACTAAGGCCCAGTTCAGACGCCGTACTTCACATGAGCCAAATCGAATTCGATGAATTAAGTTCATGTGAGGTACGGCGTCTGAATCAATTCGGAACGGCTGAATCAATTGTTATCGGCTCAGCCGTTCTTTCCACCTGGCTCCGCCGAGAAAAACGGCTGTGGACCGGCTTTGATTCAGACGCCAAACTTCACATGAGCCGAAACAAATGCATAAATTATTATAATGTATTTTTCAATATAACAGCAATTTTCCCCTATTAATTTAAGTTCGGCCGAATTAAGCTCGGCGTCTGAATCAATTCAGCTGATCTAAATTAATTTGGGTCGGCCTAAATTTGAATTTGATTCGGCTCATGTCAAGTACGGCATCTGAACTGGGCCTAAGGAATTTCCCATGCACATTGTAGTATTAATAATTTTTTTCTGGTTCAATTTTTTTCATAGATTGAGGTCATGAAGTGTCTTATATAATAGACTTGATTATAGACAGTGTGGATTTTACAGGTGAGAATGAAGAGCATAAATCATAGGGAGCTTGCAATTTTTTTATACATGTATATATAATGTTTTGATTGGCGTGTTACAGTATCATAATGTTAATACATGAAGTATTGGTTAAAATTTGGGCATATGTTAAACCAAGGACACACTAGGAAGCTTAAAGTAACAAGTAATTCCAATCAGTTTTAACAGACCATTGATATATTTTTTCCATATAGTTTTTTATCCATCCCTATTATATAGCTTACAAATGGGAGTACTCCCCCCCCCCCCCCCCCCCCCCCTGCCTGGCTCAGCCATATAACATCTTATCTATTTTTATTTGCTCTTTTCAAATTATTATATATTTTAAAATTTGCTTCATTTTGGTTTCACATACAACTACATGTATCAAATTCACTTTGAAGTTTTCAGAGCTATATTCATAATTTAGGGGAGTGTCATGTAAGGTTATTTTAATAAGCTGTGGGCGTATATCTGTTTTTTGCCCAAAAGGCGTTTTTGGTGGGCTTCGTTTTGGGGGATGGGGGTGTTTTCAAAACTTTTTTAGGTGTACATGTACATGTATAAAAGAATGAAAGCATAGTAAATAGATATCTACAGCTGTAGTTGAAAGTTTAAAACCCTTGAAACATTTATCCTAGATCTAGAGCATATGTTGTCTTCTGGGGTGGCTACATGTACAATGTACATGTATATTGGGGTTCTTTTCAGTTACCGTTGTACCGGTGTACTGGTCTACCACTACAAACTTTGCCGCACAACATTCACTAAAATGCGTTATTGTTTGTCAGATTGTGTCTGCTTTCATTCAGCAGTCTCACCAGGCATTTTGACTGGTCGTATTAACGGGGTAATTTTATAAAGAAAATAACGACTGGGGACTCGAAAAGGTGGTCGTTGGTCGTAATAATGGGGTGGTCGGATTAACAGGGTGGTCGTATGGCAGGGTTCCACTGTATATACAAAAGAATAAAGCATAGTAAATAGTTATCTATTTAAAAGTTGAAAATCCCTTTCATTAATTATCCTTGATCTAGAGCATAATAATTAATTATATGTTCTCTTCTGAGGTGGGTTAATACTGGGTACCAGTATACTGGTCTATGGTTAATTACATTCTCTGCTTTGTTTTCTCTTCAGATTTGTACTTCAACACCATTGTAATACACTTGTGATGTCAGGAGAATAATAAATTGATATTTGGTTTGAATATAATTTATAACCTATATAATATATAAAATTGTTTATTTTACTAATTCAGAGGGTGACACTTGATTGATGGTGTTGCAGTTAATCATGACACTAAAAAAAATTGTGGCCAGAAAAAAGGACCAAATAAATATTTGAAGAAAGATTTTTGAAATGTGGTGGTTGTCTGCTGTATTTAGATTTCATTGATCCTAAACAGTGTGATTTTAATTGAATGTTTAAAATGTTAAATGTTAGCACAAGCTGTTAAAGTGTATTTTGCCCCTTATAAATATACATGTACATGCATGTGTAATTGAGCATGGTATGAAAAGTCAAGCCTTTGTTGGAAAATACATACTTTTGGTCTGATTCACACCAGTGTGACTCTTATGTCAATTCGTGACCTGTTAAAATTCAGGATATTCCAAATTTATTTTTCAAATCATGTACATTTTTATTTAAATTTATTTTTGTTTGATATTTATTTCCTTTTGTCTTCATTTTGTTTTAGAGCATGGTACTTAATGACAGTGCTAACTAATGACATTAAATTCAAAAATAAATTAGTCACAACATGATAATTTAACAGTGTCGAGTTACTGTTCCTTCTAATACTGCTACCATATTTTCAGAGTTTAACATTTTGAGTGACTTAATCACTGGTGTTCTTTAGTATATTTTATGTTCCAGGAATTTTTGACATCATCATAATTCATATTCACTGATACTGATAGGGGCATGTAAGTTGCCGAGTTCGCTTCATGTGAACAATTGATTAATTGATATAAACTGTACATGTACATGTAAGCACTCATTTACCTTCATATGAGGCTTTTGAATCCACTATTCTGAGCTATTTACATATTTCTCTGACTATGAATTTTTTTAAACAAATTGCATTACTGGGGTTTTTGATATACACAATTTAAACTCAGGGTTGTTGTCTGAGGGTGCATAATTGTTGGTCTGTGCTATACAAAGAACACTGTCAATTGGTTTTGTATCTACGATAATACATATATCTTATTATTAACCAAGCGTGAGAGCCGTACTGGGAGAATCTTGACAGTACAGATCGAGTGCAACGAGGTCCATACAGAAAAGACTGAGGGCCGATATCCGAATATCGCGGAAAATATACCCGCAAACAATTTTACTAACAAATTTGCATGATTTTCGCAATTTCTAAACCCCACTAAAACTAAAATAAGGGCAGTAGGTGGTATCATATTTACCATTTTTCCATTATGACAATTAAATTATATATTGCTTTTATTCCGGTTCCACTTGTAATAATAATAATAATAATAAGTAAAATTTATATAGCGCAAATTTCATATCATGATCAAATGCGCTTTACATGGATAAAATGATAAAAATTAAAAATGATAATATATCCAAATTTTACAAACAATGTAGTAGCTAAATATTAAGACATAAAAACTAAAATATAGAAGTTACAAGTTAAAAGCACGTTTAAAAAGGAATGTCTTAATATTACGTTAAAAAGTGTGAAAGATTTAAGATGGCTTATTTCGCTTGGCAGATTGTTCCAACGTTTGGGCGCGGCTGACACGAATGCTCTGTCTCCAAGGGTAGATAGCATTTTGCCATGCGGGATATCCAACAAAAACCTATGATCAGACCTTAGCGTATATCTAGTGGATGTTTTACGACTAATAAGTTTACAGATATAGTCGGGTGCTATGCCATGTATTGCTTTAAAAGTAATGAGCAAAATTTTAAATTCGATACGGTACTTAATTGGCAGCCAGTGAAGCTCATATAGGACTGGTGTGATATGACTAAACTTAGGTCGCTTGCAGATAAGCCTTGCAGCCGCGTTTTGAACTCTTTGCAACTTCTCGATTTGTACTTGTGACAATCCAAAAAGCAAGCTGTTGCAATAATCCAGTCGGCTCGAGATAAATACGTGAACCTGGGTCTCAGTAGAGTCACGTGATAAATATTTCCTAATTCGCCTAATATTATGAAGATAATAGAATGATGCGTTACACACTTTAGTTATGTGTGTGGTCATTGTCAGCTTATCATCAATCCAGGAACCAAGGTTTCTAACAACTGGCGATCTTGTAACAGCAGAATTACCCACGTTAATATGAGAGATATCAACTTTGGATAACTGTTGCCTGGTGCCGACGATAAGAAACTCTGTTTTGTCGTCGTTGAGTAAAAGTTTGTCATGTTCCATCCACGAGCGAATATCCTTTATACAATTTTTCATAGCAGTTACGGCCTCATGTTGACTTGTCAACTCGTCTGGTTTAAAGGAAAGGTACAACTGTGAATCATCAGCATAACAATGAGCATCTGGAAGGTGATGTTCAATGATTTCAAATAGCTTTGATGAGTAAATAATGTACAGTAAGGGCCCAAGGCATGACCCTTGTGGAACGCCCCAGCTAAGTGCAACACTGTCAGAAAGGGTACCAGAAATTGTAAACCAGCTCAGAAAATTTAATCCAGTCCATCAGATGAAATTTAAAACTGACTGTGTTTAACATTTCAGTTAATTATTATGTCGAATAAATAGTGATATTTTCCCGTGGTTAACATGTCTTTGAGTCACCATTTTGAATGTTTCACTCCCAGACATCACATGATAAAACTTTTAAAAATACTGTTGTATACCAAAGCTGTAAGCTCGGTTAATGTACTTTACAGTTATGCCATATTATAAAATAAAATAAAAATAATTACAAGTAGAATAATATATTTCTCATATTTCTCATATTTCTACCAAGCTTAAAATATACCATCATTTATTTCCACAAATTCTCATTCATCGACAAATCTAGTCCTAGCATGCGCAGTATGCGGGATGTTTCTCACATTCTAAACTAGTTCTGATATGGCCTTAGCTCCCACGAGTCTCCTGTAGCTCAGTGGTAGAGCGTCCGACCGGTGTGCGGAAGGTAGCCTGCGTAGCAAGCGTTCCTGTACGAACGAAGAGCTCTTTCCGTGATCGAAGAACTTTTTCTGCATTTTGGCCGCGCGAAAATTGGGGCGAGAGCAAAAAGACGGACGGGGGGGAGGGGGTAGGGAATGGGTTGGCGCTGAGGGAACGCTTGCAAGCGTACCCCATGATTCTGAAAAACCCGTTCGTGGGCGAACGGGGCTTCTGATTGGTGCAGCGTGGTCACGTTGATTGACAAGTTTGACAGTCAAATACTCCCTGGAATACTTCGAGCGTGACTTGAGGTCAAAGTAAAAGATCAAAATGGAAGATGTCGTGGAAGATTTTGAATCGTGTTCGAAGTTCTATCAGAGCTGAGCCGCAGCTAGCGGGCTCGCTTTTACGTCGAAAACAGAACAAGAAAGGACAATGCGCCATCTTTTTAACGGTAAAGATGCCATGGGCGTATTACCAACAGGATTCGGCAAGAGTTTAATTTTTCAGTTGTTTGTTTTGATGTGCGGAGTGCGAAGTAAAAAAATAGGTACGCAACGCGTACATGTGTGTACTGCAAGGTTTTCCCTCGGTTGATTTATCATTTGGAAGTGGTAAAGTCTTTGTCACTAAATATTATTTACTCAAAATACACTAGCCAGCTTGGAAAGGATGGTGGGGATAGAAGGGAAGAAACTGGGAAGGGTGTATAAAAATAAAATTCACATCATAACAAACTGTGTTAATTTTACTTGCCAGATAAATTTATTATTTATCTAATCTTGATAAATATGAAGAATGTAATTTACAGAAACAGAGTTGTTAGACTTAAAGAATGTGAATTGAACTGATTTTTTTTTTCAAAACTGATCAGTTATGTTAAGCTTGAAGAAAAAAGTATCAATTCATTATTTTGAGATAGTGACTGACTTCACAAGCCAAGTTAAAAACAAAAAGAACAAAGTAATGTTAAATTAAAGTGTGGAGACTACTTGATCAGAGGGACTCCACCATGGTGTTTCCATACTGAGCTCTATAAATTTGTGTGGAACATTTTGACAAATAACTCGAGTACGGAATACCGCACAGACCTGAGACTTGGACTGATTCCTTATTTATTCATTATCTATGACATGTCAATTCCTTGACTTCATTCATTGAACGGTTTTGATTTTTTTTATTTATGGCGTGACAGTGAAAACCGAGAATAGGAAGGTGCCCAGTCTCGTTGGCATATTCCGAAACTGCGGAGTTCTGAGTACCAGCAAGCTGCATGTCTCTGTCGCGTTCCTTTATTCTTTCACGCATCGATATCGCTGAGTCAATGAGCCGGCATATATATTACTTCCAAACTCGCAAGTGACACCTCGCGTGTCAATGGCGTATGTGTCAAATGTTTTATCTACGATCCGTTGCCAAATCGATGGGACCGAAGGTCCAATGTATAAACAAGCAATAATGTTCATGTAGTTAAACGTGTTGACAGAACCAGGGTAAAACTTACTGGCAAGTACAGAAAACGATCCGCGTATATCGATCGTTCGCAAGAATGGCGTAGTATCGAAGGCTAGATTAATGGCGTAACTTATCGAAGGCTTGATTCATTACGATCGTATCGAAGGTTAGATTTATCGCGTAACTTATCGAAGGATTGATTCATTGCGTATCGTATCAAAGGCTAGATCGTTGCATCTTTCCGAAGGCTTGATTCATTGTGATCGATGTATGTATGCATGTATTGTATCAAAGGTTAGATTTATCGCGTATCTTATTGAAGGCTTGAAACATTGCGATCGTATCGAAGGTTAGATTTATCCCGTATTTTATCAAAGGCTTGAATTGATTCATTTTGATCGCATCGAACGCTAGATTTATTGCGTATCCTATCGAAGGCTTGATTCATTAGTTTTTTATCCATTATACTTTGTAAAGCGCTTAGAACAGCGATGAATAAGCGCTATATAAATTAGTTATTATTATTATTCATTGCGATCGCGTCGAAGGGAGGATTTCGTATCGAAGGCTTGATCTATTGCGCATTTTATCGAAGGCTTGATTCATTACTATTGTATCGACTTGATTTACATTATTGTGTATGGTATCGAAGCGCCGGCCATTTTTTATTGATTTGATCGATTGTCTGTGGTTTGTTTATCGATTTGATGTTAACAATAGAGCATTGTTGACATTTCTTTTGTTAATATTTCTTTGTTTACAATTTTACGGTATAAGTGCATAGTGTTAACTGCGCAAGCGCAGTACACACAAAAAGCGATAAAAGGCAAGCAGTGGGCAAGGAGGAACAGGCTTCTCTAGTATAATTGTCATTTCTCCATTGCAAAGCATAATTCTTTATCAAGTAGTAGAGGTGAATTCTATGGGATTTGAATGAAAAACTGGACTGCTTGGACGATATACACCAAGGGAAATTCAACATTGTTTACGCGTAGACAGTTGGAAGCCGCCATGGATAAAGCGTTTTATCAATTCATTAATATCAGAAGATTTCTTATTTAACGAAAATTTGGTTGCGTATATCGTAGACGAAAGCCGTCATACCGTGAAAACCTGGACGGAGCTGAGGTAAGCTTGTTCGCCGCTGTTTAAAATTGTATTTAAAAATAAACATGGTTTGCCCTGTGAATTGCTCTGTGAATTTAAACTATTGATATTACTAGTAGTATTTTAAAAAGTTGTGATACTACAATATTTTAATAAAGTAGATAACATGAAGCCTGGTGTCGTTTGTCTGTCTTCAGAAGTTCAGCGCCATTTCGAATGAACGGGTTCGTATAGTGTCCCCATTGAATCTCTAATTTTGCGAGCGCAAGGTTTTATACATGTCTGAAATCAACAACTTCGACTGCACCGCTCTCCAAGTATCGGCAAGGATTTATCCGTTTCTTTTCGATGGTTTGAAGATTTTCCGAAGAAATATGACCAGGTTTTCCTGGCTGAGATGCAGTTCCAAATTTTACTTTGAAATTACACCGACAAACTCTGCAGCGATCGCTTGGAGTTTCCAACTGTCGCGGACAGCTTTGGAGCACTTTAGACATTTTATTTTGAACTGAAGTATAATTTTTACATCCGGTAATCTGTTATTGGCTAATTTGTTGACAAGCTGTCAATCAACGAATGAAATCAACCGTGAAAAATTGGTGGGCATTTTCAGAATCATGGGGTTTGCTTGCAAGCGTTCCCTCAATGGAAAAAGGAAGATGTCGACTCGAACGAATTATTTAAAAGGCCGATTTACTTTCTGTCTAATATATCGTCAAACATGTGTAAGATCGCAGCTACAGACCTTTCATCATTGCTTACGACAATTTATGTAAATCTGGGTTTCTTCTTTTGTGTAACTTTTACGTGCGTGCGTGCTACGACAAATGTCAGCTTGTTTTTAAATGTTTTATTTTTCTCCCTCTCCCTCCCTCCCTTGAGGTTCATCAGAAAAATGGAAAAGGTAAAACGCATCAGTATAAAAAGGACGCAGAATTCCTCTCTTTAAGTAGACCGGAAAACGGCAAACGATCAACGCATTATTTTTTGTTAAAACATGATGATATGATCATGATGATTAATGATATAGCTTGACGGGCGTTGATAAACCAGATGTATACATCGAGCATGGACGGCTTTACGTCTGCGGAAAAAGCTGAACCACGGTCCGAACGTAAAAAGTACGCGCCAGTAGAGGTTAACTTAGGACGCCTATGGATTTTGCGTCTCTATTAAAAACGACTACATTTGCGTATTTTAATTAACTACCATAACAAAATAGATGGTGACCAAATGATCTGTAATATTCAAGTATACTTTATTTGCTATGCAAATACATGGGATGAATCGTTTTTTTTTATTTACAGCAAACTAGTTTACGGCAAGTCTGTAGTACAACTTCTCGTATCTCACATAATCGACAACAATACAAAAATGGATTTAAGGAAGAGTTCATATACACGATAGTGGTAGTTAATAATCTGGCCAGGATGAATTGAAAGGATAACCTGCAGACAAGGCCTTAACAACTAGATAAGGGCAGTAACAAATAATAAGTGCAAGGAAGACTATAAAGCGTTGAATGCGGACTTTTTCAGGCCCAAGCATATTATTGCTAACGTCCCCATTGTTAGTTGCAACTGCATTTAACTGAATCTGAATCGCATCTTGGTGATGGCGAACAATTCGGTATATTTTCACATGAGAAAATAGTGGAGATACACAAACAAACGCATATTACAATTACAATTGCACCCAGGCGAATGTTTTTCTCCCAAAACGGCGAGCTTGCCAAAATTACACCAATTGTCCAGATCGCCACGAGAATGCGTCTTACTCGTGGAATTGTGACAATCCTCAAATAGTGCAACGACTTCTGAATGGCGATGAGTCTATCTACGTTTATGGCGGCAACTGTACAAAGCGAAATTGCACACAAAGAGAGAGTAAATATGCGTGAAAAACTCCAAAATAAATGTTTCAGTCGTTGTGATTGATCGTGAGAGTACACTACTATTAAATTGTTGGCAATAAAAAGCGGTTTGTGCAACGAAACCAACTGCAAGATCAGACAACGCCAAACTGCAGAGCAAAAGCATGGATGGCGAACGGAGTGTTGGAGTTTTCCACACTGCGTGCAAAACCAATGCGTTCCCGACTATCGATGTTAAAGCCAGAGGAATGTTTATGGCGCAATTTATCACCAGAGCTTTCTGTGTTGTAGTCATGTTTTCCCATCCGATCGATGTATTCGCTGTTTCTCGGGACGACATTTTATCAAGCTGTGTCGTTAAACTGTTTTGTTTTCGTCAGGAAATCGCATCGTTCGGTGATCTTTGTTTGTAGTTTTTGCTCCGCGACTTCGACCAACGAACACAATATTCGCGATGCGAAGCGAGTTGTCGCATTTAGTATCGATCCACAGTAAGAATGAGAACGATATGACAATGTCACTTATAAGGAACTTCTACGTACATCCCACGTCACTTTCGTAAGCTAGATTATAAATAAATATGATTTATATAAAAAAGTCCCATTTGGATAATATATGGCGTGTAACTATTCAGAAACTAGCAATTATTGCCAGAAGACTTATCAGAATTAATATCCCTTGAATACACTCTTTTTTTTATAAGAACCTTTTTTATAAGAACGTTGAGGCTGAGATTGACAAAATTTTAAGAACATGCGAAGAACATAGCCAGGTTGAGACTTAACTAAGAACATTTTTATTCACTTGGTTCTTGCATCGAGCTCTAAATACAATATTCCAGTATCCTTCCAAAAATTAAAAACATGTAACATTCAAATATATCAGTAAATAAGCAGTTCATATTAATTCAAAACACTTGAATGCACACTTTTTATAGTAACAACATGAGTTTCTATCACATAAAATGTTAATACCATTTTCATGGTCACGTTCGAATCTTTTTTTGTGAAATTATATACCATGTAATAGTCTGGGTGCAAGTGTAATCCCGTGGGAATTTCTTGACGAAAGCAAAGCCACTGGTCTGGTTGTGTTAACCCTATTCTGCCTGGGCTTTTTTCGTTCCAGGCGTGCGTTTCTCAAACGTCCCGAAAACTCTTCGGGCCCGAAAACTGCCCCGTAAAGCGCCCGAAAACGTTTTTTTCCTGTTTCTCAAAGCGCACGAAAATTTCAGACCCGAAGAAATTACGTCATTTTCCCCCCGAAAAGTTACGGGAGGTCGCAGGCTCCCGAGAAGCTTTTTCGGGATTTTTTTATCAACAAATGGCGTCCGCCGGAGCAGAGAAAGCGATGATTTACAGAGCAGGAACACAGGTGAGCGGCTCAAAACTCAAATTAATTTGAAGTCGGCCTCTTACCAAAAAAAGACATGGTAAAATTGATATATTTGTAACTGTTTTCAAGGGAATTACCATGGGTCCAAAGCCGTTCGAGTCGCTGCTTACAGTGGAAGCTTGTGGAGTGTGCACTTATATCATGGGTTGAGTGTTTGGACGCACAATCGAACACGCTTTTACTGAGAAGGAGGATTATTCCAGTATCTTTAGAGCTATCCCTTGAAATATTTAAGCTTACTGGTTAATAGTTTAGGCAAGTTGACTTCACGGATGGCGAGTTTACCGACATTCCTTGTAGTTGTAGGATCGATATTTTAAAACTTGAAGCTTGCCTGGATTATAAGTAACATTTTTAAATACTGTTGTCTTTAAGATATTCACTCCCCCGATGGTCCGCATGTTTATATTTACGTTTCTTTTCTTTAAACAAAATTCGTCTTTGAAATATTAATTGTTCGCTCGCTCAATCGAATTTGGAGTCAATTTGCTGTGTTCCCTTCATTGTTGATAGAATGCATGTGTGGTTTTGGCAAGATCCAACTACCAGAAAACCTGACAGTTTATATGCTGTGTAATTCCAATATAGAAGTCTACCAGGAACCATGTCATCGGGCAAAAACTAATTTGTGATGTATTCTAATTTGTTTTATGTTCATAACACAGATTTATATGCTCTGATATCACAAATTCATTGTTGTCAAACTTCATAATCAAGTTAATCCGTCCTCAGCTAGAGGGAATTCACTGCATTTAGAAGGCAGAAGAAATTTTGTGGATTTCAAAAAGTCAGGTGCATACGAGAATACTACACAGTTAATTAATAGTCGTCAAATGAACAAAACAAGTCTCTGACTGAAGCGACTGTCATAACATAAAATACAAAATAAGCTCTACAACAGGGGGCTTATTATTGGAAGATGTCATATCTTTCTGTGTGAGCCCATGGCCTATATTCCATGGGCTTCAGTTATTATCAATTATTATTTTACAGTATTGCAAGGGTATTTGTAATTTGACCATTTTGTGCTTACATAGCTTATAGAGAAGACACGAGAGAGCGTTTGGGAGAATCCAAAATTTATTTGAGGTCCAGTCTGTTGCAAATGTCCTATCATGTGTGTATCAGGGATGTAAGCCCACATACAGGGGCGGGGCTTTTTATTTCTAATTCTTTACCATGGAATTACAAATGTAAACAGGATAGCTGCTATCCATTTAGATTTGATAAAAAAATTACCGTAAAAGCTCTATTAAGCCCCTGGGGCTTATTTAATTTCAGGCCCCAAGAGAGGGGGCTTATTAGAGAGGTGGGGGGGCTTATTTCAAATCATAAATTTTTGAGAAAATTCACATTAATTTTTCAAACTTTTACAATATTACACCACTAAAACAGAACAAGAAATGGGATATGTATCACCATCTTACATATATGCAATCCCATTTATATCATAGCTCAATGACATTAAAGACCACTTTTCAATACGAAGTGACTGAAATGCCACAAAATATTGCTGAAATGTCATTTACAGTGTACATCAGCCTGACGGAAATCAATTCAGTTGCTATATTTAACATTTAACTCTATATTTTAAAACCTCTTATTCCTCTAACGGGTGGGGGGTTATTACAAAAATCTGACTTCCAAAGGGGGGCTTAGTAGAGAGGGGGGCTAAATAGAGCTTTTACGGTATATAATAAGTTGTTTTGTTCACCCATTTGTTTATTTATTTCTTACAAAGGATAATATTTTTTCTGTACATTTTTTGTCCAGTTAGACTTAGATATTGATAACAACATAGCTAGAGCTATTGAATGTTATATGACACACAATTTGCTCTAGATTTGTAGTGTTTTAATGCATTTTTATGGGCTAATAGCCCTTTTCCCTAGTTGTACAAAGCTGGGCAAAACATCATGGTTTTCTTTTTAATTTTGTAGAAAAATTACAATAATAATACTTTATTGTAATTATTTTTGCTGTTTGAAATACAGCGTAAGAGTAGGTCTGCATAAAGAAACAGGATTATTGTTTTACAATCTTCACAACAAACTTCAAAAAGAGTTGTATTACTATATGTAGTTATTTGCAGTTTTTAAACTGTTTGTATACTAAAGAAAATCACAATAGTTTACAGCTTGCGCCAAAATTGCCTCACATTTATGTTTTAACTTATT
The DNA here is from genome assembly GCA_029204205.1 of Desmophyllum pertusum. Classification (NCBI taxonomy): domain Eukaryota; kingdom Metazoa; phylum Cnidaria; class Anthozoa; order Scleractinia; family Caryophylliidae; genus Desmophyllum; species Desmophyllum pertusum. The sequence goes on along the minus strand of MU827783.1, from coordinate 1,526,103 downwards.
TTAAAACTGTTTGTTAATTTGCAAATATTCATGACAAGTTAACTATTGTGTTAGTTAAATTAAGCATCAATATTGTCACACTACTTCCTATTACATGTTCACAACCTGCATTGTAAAAGTATGTTCCTAAGTAAAAGTACTGTAGAATTACTAATAATAACTATAGTGTTGTGCTGTGAATATACTTGATAAATGTTTGATCATATAATGTGCACTCTAATTGGTTATGTCGTCTTTCTGCATGAGGCTATGTAACACTGCTACGACATACTGTATCATTGCATTTTGTTGGCCTTATTTTATAAAAGAAATAGAAAAAAGCCACTTCTTGTTTACATAGCCTGACGCAAACACTCAGCAACGTTTGGGAGAATTAGAAAGTACTTATATAAACCCTCGCCTGCGGCTCAGGTTTACCAATAAACTTTTTGAATTCTCACAAAAGTGTTTCCGGACATCAGGCACGCCATTTTCTATTTCTTAAATATTGATCATTCAATAAAATTTATTTGTTAAAGCAATGAAAGGAATCACTTCTGAAAGTCACTATTCTGAAAGAAAAAAAAAAAAACAGATTTCAAGTCAATATTAATACAAAAAGGTATAATAATTAATTACAGTCACGCCTCTTGTGAGCGACCATCGAAAATGTGAGGTGGTTGACATGGAATGCTGACTGAGAATGTTGAGGAATGTCCATGGCATTGCATGAAAAAGGAAACTGGTTTGATCGAAACCGACAAATGTACTTCAAAGGGACAAACAATGGTGCCATGGTTTCATGTTGGAACAGCCATGATACCCAGGGGGCACCCCATATACCCCATATGACAGGGATGGGGATGCTCATCGGAAATTTTAAATTAAACCCCTGAAGGAGACCAATCTGGGTGTGGCTCAAGCTTTGTTTGACGTCTAAAAGAGACCACCGACACAATATGACAGTGTTTTTTTTTTAATTTCTTTGCGTGCAACCATAAATGATACTTTGATGGCCAAAAATAATGGCGTTCCATCATGAATACCCTTAGAAGTGATACCAAAATCTGTAATTTACATCCCTAAACAAGACGACGAGCACCTCCGTCACTTTCGTATGGGAACCCCCCCCCCCCCCCGGGGGGGGGGGGGGGCTCATACATCACATTTGGATCCCTGAGTGTCTAATTGAACTCAGTCGAACACCAATCATTTGATTAGGTATGACAATCGAACTCACAACAAAAACATCAATCAAACATTCAATTGCCAAATGGTCGGCAATCAAACTCGATTGAAACATAATCGAACGTTCAATTACCTGCTAAACGTGACATTGTTTATATTTTGGGGCATTTTTCTGTTTCTTCCATTATAACAAACTGAAACGGTTGATTAGTAATGGTAATTGGACCTCGTGTCGTACAATTCAGGGTGTAATCGGGCGAGTAATTTCGAAATTACGAGCACGATTACCCCTGAATTGTACGACACGAGGTCCAATTACCAATTAATCGTATCAATAACAAAAGTCGAGGTTAGAAAGTCTGAGAGAACCTCTTTTTAGTGAAAATGTCAGCGATTTATTCAATCAGTTTTACAAACAGTACGGAGACAGCAAGAAAGAACCCATTTAAATGTATCTAATTGACGTGCGCGCGCTCGGATGGCGTAGGTGTCCAATTACAGGTATCCAATTTGAACTTGTTCAAATAGGGTCCTTTCGATATATTAAAATTCAGCTTGATAGCGAGGCTGAGAGGACACAAACAAAGGAAACAAAGGAAATGAATAAACTTTGTTTGTGTCCTCTCAGCCTCGTTACCAAGCTGAATATTAATATATCGAAAGGACCCTATTGGATACCTGTAATTGGCAGGTCTACGCCATCGCTCCAATTACGTAACAAATAGGTGCGCGGGGAACCAATCAGAAACGAGAATTTTGTTATTGATACGATTATTCCTGTTAATCAGAACAAAATCAAACTGGATTCGGTTCAATTGCGTTCGATTTTAATCGGTCGATTGAGTCCGATTAGTTTTCAGTTCAATTTTGTTCGATTAGACACCCAGAGTTGAATGACATAACTCACAACACTGATTCATATTGTGTTTGCACTCCCAGTCTTGAAAAAGCAAAATTCCACATATAACAAAGATAATTTAATGTGGCTGCTTCCAAACCATGCATTTCCATCTTTAAACTATGAAAAGGTCCAATGGCTGTTGGTAAACAAGAACATGGCAGCCCAGTGGGTAACAAAGGAACTGAAGCCTACTGCATTTTTAGCTGTAGAACTAGAGCTTTCGTATGTATGCACGACTAAACACTGTTAAACTTATTTATTTTAGATTCTTGACTTACTTCAGCTTCCTTACATGTAATTGTATAATTAAAAGATTCAATAACTTGACTTACCGTTTAATATGAAATGAACAACGCGGTTTCGCTCGTGGCGCTTCCAATCCAAGTGTTTTTTTTTCCACGAGATGCGTTGACAATTTATTCGAGCAGACGTTTCGAAAACTAGCTCAGATCAAAACATGTTTCCCCGTTCTATTTTTACCGGGATTATAAACGCAATGTCTCGACATAAACAGCACAATATTATCTAGTCGTTTATGCCGTGTCGACAGTTTATCCAATTAATTTATTCCTAGCCACATCAATAACTTCTACCATTGTGTTCATGAACTCCTGTTTAAATCCATTTTTGTATTGTTGGCGATTATGTGAGATCCGAGAAGTTGTACTACAGACTTGCCGTAAACTAGTTTGCTGTAAATAAAACAAGTTCATCCCATGTATTTGCACAGCAAATAAAGTATACTTGAATATTACAGATCATTTGGTCACCAACTATTTTGTTATGGTAGTTAATTAAAATACGCAAATGTAGCCGTTTTACTAGAGACGCAAAATCCATAGGCGTCCTAAGTTAACCTCTTACTGGCGCGTACTTTTTTCGTTCGGACCGTGGTTCAACTTTTTCCGCAGTCGCAAGCCGTCCATGTTCGATGTATACATCTGTTTTATCGGCCAATTTTTAATTCCTCAAAATGTTTAAAACGGCTGTACACAGGTGTTCCTGCGAATTATCACGTATTTTTTCGAACACTCCGGATTTAGCGGAAAAGGTTAAAGACATTGAACGGTCGAACGGGGCAAGACACTTTACTCTCTCTGTGCCTTTCTCATCAAAAGGACTGTATGGGGGGGTACCTGCGATGGACTAGGATCCCATCCGGGGGGGGGGGGGGCGGATACTTCTAGTCGCTTCATAGTACGGAAACTCGAGTTAGATGGACATTCGACATTCCATGTCGGTTGATCAACCGACAATATGATTTACGAATACGTTTAATAAAATTGTACATGAAGTCTAATTATATCCACAATCAGTAATACAATTCAAGATTCGACAACGACTTTGTTTATTCAATTATGCAGCAATCGTATATAAAATTCTAAAAATAAAATTTTAAAATTATAACATAAAATTATTATTATAATAAAGTGTATTTAAAATGTTGGATGCCATCTACCACATTTAACACTGTTTGGATGCGAAATGAAAATTTGTATTATTTTATAAACTAAACATGCTTCGAAATCTCATAAAACCAAAATGCCCCATTGATAATAATAATATATAAATTGCATTTTTTTTGTAACAGAACATTCTTAGCAAAAGTTAAACTAATTTTACCAGCAGCAGTCGAAGAATACTCAGATTGTCTGTCTGCTGTTAACGCTTTGGTGACTGATTGACAAGCTAGCCAGTCAAGTCCTTTATACCGTAACTTCTTGTTCAAGTACACTGTCCGAATAACACTGAGCGATCTAATTTAGCTGATGATCTGCTCAATTGTGCTTCATTGAGAAAACCATTCAAATTCAAAAGTTAAAACTATTCAAGTTTAACAATTAAACCCATTCAAATCAATAGTTAAACCATTCAAATCCACAGTTAAAATCATTCAAATTCATCCATATTCTACAGTAAAAAACAAATAATTAAGAAGAAAGAAAGAAAGAAAGAAAGAAAGAAAGAAAGAAAGAAAGAAAGAAAGAAAGAAAGAAGAAAGAAAGAAAGAAAGAAAGAAAGAAAGAAAGACAGACGGAGGTGCAAACTATATAAGTGAAGTGGAAAATGAACTATCGAATTTATACTGTTCGCGAAAAAAAGCAAATTGATGCTTAGTTATATGGCTTGACGGGGCGTAAATAAAATAGATGTATGGACTACTCGGTCCGCGCGTAAACATTGCGCGTCTGTAGTGTAAAGGTTAACCTAAGGTACGCCATCGGATTTCGCTTCTTATTAGTGGTAAAATCAAATAAATAAAGACATTTCATTGTTCTGTGCATGGCGCCGGCCTATCTTTCGACATGCTATGTGACCAGTACAACTGCACTATATGTTTATTTTACAGTGTAATTTTCGCGCTGACAATGAATTTATTTATCATTACACCACGGTGGGGAAAATCGTAGAAGTAGACTGTTCACAGCCTATCTAATTTCTCAGATCGTTGAAGCCGCGAGCGAACTCGTTGCTGTGAACAGTCTATCGTAGAAGTCATTCCGTGAACTTTAAATTAAGTACTTTGCATGTTTACGCCTAGGCTGTTCCAGGCGTTCGGATATATATTGGGGGAGCGACGCGAAAAGACGCGCGATATTGGGGAGTGACGCGAAAAGTCGCGCGAAGCGCGTAGAGCGGCGACGAAATGAAGGCGAGGGGGTTGGGGTGAGTGCGCGAAAGAACGCTTGTAAACATTTCGTTAAAAAAGCTAATTAATAACTGGAAACCACAAAACGTAATTGACAGAGGTTATGTTACGGGACCACAGTAGAAGGTTTAAAGTGGGCGGAAAGAGCAATTTAAAAATATGTTCACAGGCGTTCTTTCGCCCGCTCTTCGCGCGTCTTTTCGCGTCGCTCCCCGCCTGGGACGAGCTAGTTTACGCCTTGCGAACAAAGCGGCCCAATTTTATTGATGTCACGGACGAGGCCGATCGAGTAAGCCGAGTAAGATCGAGTAAGTACTCTGTTTACTTTCGAAAACTGCGTGCCATTTGAACAACATGTGGCATATAACTAATTAAAAATGACAATAATTAAGAATTAATATTCTTTGAATATTGCCGTTCAATTATTTAAAAATAGGACAAGTTTTTTTTTTATATTGGGAAACTGCACGTCTGTTTTTTTTTTGTTAATTATTTCCTTGAGTTCAAGTATTAAATGGAAAATAAAAACATATGTTCACGCGAAATTACTCACTTTTAAGTAAAACCAGAAAACGTTAAACGTTGAATTTTTGCAGTTCGCGGAAAAAAAACGTCATGCTAATGATATGGGTTGACAGGCGTAAATAAAACAGATGTATGGATCGAGCATGGGCGGCTTGCGTCTACGGAAAAAAATTGAACCACTCGGACCGCACGTAAAAATTGCACGTCAATAAAATGTTTCCTTCAGGGGACGCCTACAGATTTAGCGTCTCTAGAAAAACTGCTAGTTAATTAACTAACATGACAAAATAGTTATATAAGAGACCAAATGATCTGTGTAGCATTCAAGTATACTTTAATTAATGCCGTGCAAATACATGGAATGTTTCTTTTATTATTATTATTTACAGCAAACTAGCAGTTACGACAGGTCTGTAGTACAACTTCTCGTATCTCACATAATCGCCAACAATACAAAAATGGATTTAAACAGGAGTTCATGAACACGATAGTGGTAGTCAATGATCTGGCTAGAATTAAATTGATTGGATAAACTGGAGCCACGGCCTCGACAACTAGATAGGGGCAATAACAGATAATAAGTGCAATGAAGACTATAAAAGCGTTGAATGCGGACTTTTTCAGGCCCAGCAAATTATTGTTAACGTCCCCATTGTTAGTTTCAACTGCATGCAACTGAATTTGAATCGCATTTTGGTGATGGCGAACAATTCGGTATATTTTTATATGAGAAATAGTCGAGATACATAAACAAACGCATATTACAATTACAATTGCACCAAGTATAATATTTTGCTCCCACAACGGTGTGCTTGCAAAAATTACACCAGTTGCCCAGATCACCACGAGAACGCGTCTTACTCGCGGAATTGTCACAATGCTCAAATACTGTAAGGACATTTGAATGGCGATGAGTCTATCCACGCTGATGGCGGCAACTGTACAAAGCGAAATTCCACACAAAGAGTAACCAAATATGCTGTGAACACTCGAAAATATTCGTTTTAGTCGTTTGTGATTGTGAGTACACTACTATTAAATCGTTGGCGATAAAAAGCGGTTGTGCAACGGCACCAACTGCAAGATCAGACAGCGCCAAACTGCACAGCAAAAGCATGGATGGGGAACGGAGTGTTGGAGTTTTCCAGACTGCATGCAAAACCAATGCGTTCCCTACTATCGATGTTAAAGCCAGAGGAATGTTTATGGCACAGTTTATCACCAGAGCTTTCTGCGTTGCACCGGTTAAGTTTTCCCATCCGGATGGACTCGTAGTAGCTTCTTGGGACGACATATCATCAAGCTGTCTTGTGCTGATGTTTGTTTCGTTCGGGAAACGCATAACGTTTGGCGATCTTTGTTTGTAGATTTGTTTGCTAGAGCGACTTTGGCCAACGAACACACATTATTCGAAATTCGAAAGTGAGTTGTCGCATTTACTAATAAGAACGATATGACAATGCCACTTATAAGGAACTTTTACGTACAGCGCACGTCACTAAACTGACTTAATATTCTTTATATAAAACGATTCATTGAATAACATGTGGCATGACTGTTCAAAAATGACAATTATTGTCAGAAGTTATAGACCTCTGGTTACACGTGTCTTAGGATGAGCAAGATATCGTCCGTGAATAGCACTTGCGACATATCTTTAATTAAGGAAGCTCGTATTTTTTTCCTAAGTTATTTGATATATATCTTACCCCTGGGGGGGTAAACTGCGATGGATTGGCACCCCATCCACGGGATACTCCTAGTCACGTCATGCTATGGAAACCGGAGTTAGACAGACTTTAACTTTCATATTCCATTTCTGTTGATCAACCGAAAATTTGAAAGTTCGTGAATTAATTATTTAGCTGTTTTTAATTCCGGAATTCTCTTAAACGCCAGCAAAGAAAACCAAATCGCAAACGGTAACACGTTTATTCGTCTTCGTGACCAAACAAGAAAAAAAGTTGTAGCTTATTCAGTTTATAAGCTTATTCATGATGTTCAAAATTGGAGCGATATATGTCAATCAATACCGTTGTTGTATACCACAGCTGTTCGCAGCGCTAGGATGGTAAGATTACAATATCCAGTGACGTCTTATTCTAGTCAGTTTTCATCCAAAATAATCGATGAAAAACTGCAAAGCCGTATAAGGCAAGGGATTAAGACGCATTCGTTCCGAAGAAACCCTACTCATCGTCGTTTAGGACATTAGTTTTCGTTCCATCACGGAGATTTCTCATACAGGTGCTTCTTGTTACGTTACAATTTCCTACTGGACTAGAATTTTCCTTCTACCATGTAAATATATGAGAATATTTTTCTCTGAAAAAAAAAAGGAAGTTAACGCAACCGCAACGACAACGCCGAGTATGACGTCGTTTAATAATAAATGAACTTATATTTTACTTGATAATCTTGCAATAATCTAGATGTATTCAGTTTGTCTATCGGCGTGTGTGCTATCCGTAGCTGAATTTGTAAAGACCGCGTTCAATTCCAAATAGAAACGTTGCCATCGTGCTTCACGCTTAGAATACTTAGAATACTTAGAATCTTTATTTATTACACACGGTTTACAAAACATCAGCCGAAAGCTTAAAAAAAAGTATGTCCACAAAACGCGGAATTTGGTCATTTCGCGTTGTTGTTTTGAAGAGGACGGCAAAGAAATGCAGCAAAATTGTTAACGTATATATGCGTACGTGCAGAGCCCATTATACTGCTCGTTAAACCTTTTGTTTAGCGACGTCCTCGTTGACATCTTCGTCGTGGTTACGTACATGTAAACCAGCTCAGTCCATCAGATGAAATTTAAAACTGGCTGTATTTGACTTTTCAGTTCATTATTATGTCAAATAAAATAGTGATATTTTCCCGTAGTTAACATGTCTTTGAGTCACCATTTTGAATGTTTCACTCCCAGACTGATCACATGATAAAATCCGTCTAAAAATACTGTTGTATACCAAAAGCTGTAAGCTCGGTTAACGTACTTTACAGTTATGTCACATTATAAAATAAAATAAAAAATAATTACATGTAGAATAATATATTTCTAATATTTCTCATAATTTTATTTCTACCAAGCTTAAAATATACCATCATTTCTTTCCACAAATTCTCATTCATCGACAAATCTAGTCCAAGCAGTATGCGGGATGTTTCTCACATTCTAAACGAGTTCTGATATGGCCTTAGCTCCCACGAGTCTCCTGTAGCTCAGTGGTAGAGCGTCCGATCGGTGTGCGGAAGGTCATAGGTTCGACTCCTGTTGGGGGAACTCGAATTATTTTCAAGGCCGATGTACTTTATATATAATATGTCGTCAAACATGTGTAAGATCACACCGAGATACCTTTAATTTCATCATTGCCTAACTGATAATTTATTTAAAGTTGGGTTTCCTCTGGTGCGCAACTGTTACATGCGTATTGCGCAATGTTCTAAAGCCAACGATAAACGTCAGCAGCTGCTGGTTTTGTGCACGGCCAAGGCCAAAAAAAATGAACAAAAAGATATTACAAAGAATTATGCTGGGCTCAGTATTGACTATGTATAGATTCGTAATCGTATGTGTTCAACTATTTTTGCTCAAGAAAGGACGGTCGTGCGAGTTACGTGAAATGGAAAAAGGAAGATGTCGGCTCAAACGAATTATTTTCAAGGCGGATGTACTTTTATATCTAATATGTCGCCAAACATGTGTAAGATCACACCGAGAGACCTTTAATTCCTTCATGGTCTCACTGATAATTTATTTAAAAGTGGGTTTCCCCTGGTGCTTAACCGTTACATGCGTAGGCGCAATGTTCTAAAGCCAACGGCAAACGGCAGCAGCTGCTGGTTTTGTGCACGGCCAAGGCCAAAAAAAATGAACAAAAAGATATTACAAATAATTATGCTGGGCTTTATAACCATTTCGCTCAGTATTAACTATGTATAGATTCATAATCGTATGTGTTCAACTATTTTTGCACAAGTAAGGACGGACGTGCGAGTTACGTGAAATGGAAAAAGGAAGATGTCGACTCAAACGAATTATTTTCAAGGCGGATGTACTTTTATATCTAATATGTCGCCAAACATGTGTAAGATCACATCGAGAGACCTTTAATTCCATCATTGCTAACTGACAATTCATTTAAAGGTGGGTTTCCCCTGGTGCGCGAGTTACGTGAAATGGAAAAAGGAAGATGTCGACTCGAACGAATTATTCAAAAGGCCGATTTACTTTCTGTCTAATATATCGTCAAACATGTGTAAGATCGCAGCTACAGACCTTTCATCATTGCTTACGACAATTTATGTAAAAGTGAGTTTCTTCTTTTGTGTAACTTTCACGTGCGTACGTGCTACGACAAATGTCAGCTTGTTTTTAAATGTTTTATTTTTCTCCCTCTCCCTCCCTCCCTTGAGGTTCATCAGAAAAATGGACAAGATAAAACGCATCAGTAAAAAAGGACGCGGAATTCCTCTCTTTAAAAAGACCGGAAAACGGCAAACGATCAACGCATCATTTGTTGTTAAAACATGATATGATCATGATGATTAATGATATAGTTTTGACGGGCGTAGATAAACCAGATGTATACATCGAGCATGGACGGCTTGCGTCTGCGGAAAAAGCTGAACCACGGTCCGAACGTAAAAAGTACGCGCCAGTAGAGGTTAACCTAGGACGCCTATGGATTTTGCGTCTCTAGTAAATCAGCTACATTTGCGTATTTTAATTAACTACCATAACAAAATAGATGGTGACCAAATGATCTGTAATATTCAAGTATACTTTATTTGCTGTGGCAAATACATGGGATGAACCGTTTTTTTATTTATTTACAGCAAACTAGTTTACGGCAAGTCTGTAGTACAACTTCTCGTATCTCACATAATCGCCAACAATACAAAAATGGATTTAAGGAAGAGTTCATATACACGATAGTGGTAGTTAATAATCTGGCTAGGAATGAATTGAAAGGATAAACTGCAGACATGGCCTTAACAACTAGATAAGGGCAGTAACAAATAATAAGTGCAAGGAAGACTATAAAAGCGTTGAATGCGGACTTTTTCAGGCCCAGCATATTATTGCTAACGTCCCCATTGTTAGTTGCAACTGAATCGCATCTTGGTGATGGCGAACAATTCGGTATATTTTTACATGAGCAATAGTCGAGGTACACAAACAAACGCATATTACAATTACAATTGCACCCAGGCGAATGTTTTCCTCCAAAACGGCGAGCTTGCCAAAATTACACCAATTGCCCAGATCGGCACGAGAATTCGTCTTACTCGTGGAATTGTGACAATGGTGAAATACTGCAACGACTTCTGAATGGCGATGAGTCTATCCACGTTTATGGCGGCAACTGTACAAAGCGAAATTGCACACAAAGAGAGAGTAAATATGCGGGAAAAACTCCAAATAAATGTTTCAGTCGTTGTGATTGATCGTGAGAGTACGCTACTATTAAATTGTTGGCGATAAAAAGCGGTTGTGCAACGGCACCAACTGCAAGATCAGACAGCGCCAAACTGCAGAGCAAAAACATGGACGGGGATTAAAGAGTCGGCGTTTTCCACACTGCATGCAAAACCAATGTGTTCCCGACTATCGATGTTAAAGCCAGAGGAATGTTTATGGCACAGTTTATCACCAGAGCTTTCTGTGTTGCATCGGTCAAGTTTTCCCAACCGGATGGACTCGTAGTAGCTTCTTGGGACGACATATCGTCAAGCTGTCTTGTGCTGATGTTTGTTTCGTACGGGAAACGCATAACGTTTGGCGATCTTTGTTTGTAGATTTGTTAGAGCGACTTTGGCCAACGAACACAAATTATTCGAAATTCGAAAGAGGGTTGTCGCATTTAATATATAAGGTACTTTTACGTACAGCGCACGTCATTAATCTGACTTGATATTCTTTATATAAATTAACGTTTCATTTGAATAACATGTGGCATGACTGTTGAAAAAATGACAATTATTGTCAGAAGACTTCTCAGAAATAATATCCCAACAATATCACCTTTCATTTTTGTGAAATAATTTTTATAAATATGATGCAACTAAAATATGGTGCAACTAAACAGGACAGAGTGGCAAAAACACAAACTTTTTTCTTAAATGATACCAACAAACTATTTTAGTAATTAATTATCGCCTAATTTATATTTCCTCAAAATGTTAAAACGGCTGTACACAGGTGTACCTGCGAATTATCATATTTTTTCGGAGATACTCTTAGTCGCTTCCTCGGAACCCGGAGTTAGACAGACATATTGCATGTGGGTTGGGTTTATCATCCGAAAATATGATATATGAACACGTTTAATAACATTGTACCTGAAGTCTTATTATATCCACAATCAGTAATACATACCTCTTACTAACCGAGTTCGAGGTTTAGTACGATAAGTTACGGACCGAGTTTTTTTCCCCTTCGATTTATGGCCCAAGCGCAAGGTGCGCGGGCAATAAATCGAAAGGGAAAAAATGAGGATCCGTAACTTACAGTCCGGACCGAGAATACGAAGTTAGTAAGATATTTATTATATCTCTCCCTTTGGAGGAACAGTTACTTTGTGGCAAAAACAGGTTGAAAGTTGGATCTATAAATTTTAAAGGACAAGATAATCAATAACTGTCACCTGCTCCGAAGATTTACATCCGGTCCATCAGACGAAATTTGAAACAGACTGTATTTGACATTTCAGTTCATTCGTGTGTCGGATAAATAGTCATAACATTGCATAATATTGAAGTTTCCCTCGGAAAACTTCTTTGAGCCACCATTTTGAATGTTTCACTCCTAGGCATCACGTGATCAAATCCTTACGCGTCGATTGGTTATTGAAACGGTATATTCAAATCTGCCAATCCCCATGGCTCTGTCATCCAATAAACGCTGTTGTATACCAAAGCTGTAAGCTCGGTCATTGCAGTTTACAGGTACACCGCATTATAAAATTAAAATAATTCTAAGCAGGTATTATAAAAATTCAAAAAGAACTAAACATTCTAAAGCTATGTATACTACTATATACAGAAAAAGTCAAGGTCAAAAAAAAAAATTAAAAAAATGTGAAAACAAGTTTAGAGATGGCAGCTTAAGTCGATATCACACATGGCTTTACTAGTTTATAACGAGCCAATATTTAACATACGGGTAGTCAGGTAGGCTTTTCCATAGTTTAGGAGCGAAAGTATCGCCACGAGTTAGGGCCATACTTCCACAGATGTCTATAATTCAATTATACTTATAAACATATGGTAGATTCGTAATCGTATCTGTTCAATATGTTTTGTGCAAAAGAAAAGGACGGAGGTGCGAGCTACGTGAAGTAAAGGAAGACATCGACTCAAAGGGCTTATTTTAAAAGGCCGATTCACTTCTATCTAATACGTCGTCAAACATGTGTAAGATCACACCGACATCATTGGCTAACGACAATTTATTTAAAGGTGGACTTCCCCTTTTGCGCGGAAACGTTTGCGTCCGTACGGCAAACGGAAAAAGTCAGCTTGCTGTTGATTATTTTTCTTCCCTTGAGTTCCACCACTGAAATGGGAAACGATAATAAAAAAAACAGGTTCACAACGAACGCGAATTTTTGTTGTTTGCGAAAATAGTCCGGATCCTTAATTTAAAAAAATGGCTGGACAGGGGTCAATAAAGTAGTTGTATGGATCGAGCATGGGCGACTTGCGTTTGCGGAAAAAAAGTTGAACCACTCGGCCCACACGTAACAAAAAATTAAATGCGCGTCATTAAAGGCTAACCAAAGTGACTCTTACGGTTCTTGCGTCTCTAGTAAAACGGTATTTAATTAACTAACATAACAAAAACGTTAGATACCAAATGTTCTGTAGCATGGAAGCATACTTTATTTGCTGTGTAAATACATGGGATGGGATTATTAATTACGGCAAAGTAGTTTATGACAAGTCTGTAGAAGAACTTCCCGTATCTCACATAAACGCCAACAGTACAAAAATGGATTTAAACAGGAGTTTGTGAACACAATAGTGGAAGCTAGCGATCTGGCTAGCGACGAATTAACCGGATAAACTGTTGACACGGCATAAACAACTAGGTAAGGGCAATAACAGATAATAAGTGCAAGGAAGACTATAAAAGCGTTAAATGCGGACCTTTTCAGCCCAGCATATAATTGTTAACGTCCCCTGTGTTAGTTTCAACTGCATGTAACTGAATTTGAATCGCATCTTGGTGATGGCGAACAATTCGGTATATTTTCAGATGAGCAATAGTCGAGATACACAAACAAACGCATATTACAATTACCATTGCACCCAGGCGAATGTTTTCCTCCAAAACGGTGAGCTTGCAAATATTACACCAATTGTCCAGATCTTCGCGAGAATGCGTCTCATTCGTGGAATTGTGACAAGGCTCAAATACTGTAAGGACTTCTGAATGGCGATGAGTCTATCCACGCTGATTGCGGCGACCGTACAAAGAGAAACTCCACACAAAGAGTAACCAAATATGTTGTAAACACTCAAAAATATCCGTTTTAGTCGTTCCGATTGAGAGTTAGACTGCTATTAAATCGGTGGCGATAAGAAGCGGTTGTACAACGGCACCAACTGCAAGATCAGAGAGCGCCAAACTGCAGAGCAAAAGCATGGACGGGGAACGGAGTGTTGGTGTTTTCCACACTGCATGCAAAACCAATGCGTTCCTACTATCGATGTTAAAGCCAGAGGAATGTTTATGGCACAATTTGTCACCAGAGCTTTCTGTGTTGTAGTCATGTTTTCCCATCCGATCGATGTATTCGCTGTTTTCTTGGATTGACATTTTATCAACCTTTCTTGTTAAACTGTTTTGTTTCGTTGGGAAATCGCATCGTTTTGCGATCTTTGATTGTAGCTTTTTATCAGCGACTTCGATCGACCAATGAACAAAAAAATATTCGAAATGCGAAAGCGAGTTGTCGCATTTAGCCACGTATAAGGAGCGTATACGCATATTCCATGTCACTTTCGTGAGCTAAATTGTAATATGATTTATATAAAAAGTGTCATTTGAATAAGATATGACTTATGACAGTTCAGGAAATGGCAATTATTGCCAGAATACTTCTCAGAAATATCCCTTGAATATTTAATTCCAATTTCGTGAAATAGATTGTTTTAATGCGATTTTTTTTTTACTTGGAAAGTGCAACTGAGTAAACAGGACAAAGTGCCGGATACACAAAGGTTCTTCAGTTTGAATTAAGGGATATAAATAAAATTAATTTAATATATAACTGCCTCATATCTTAGGAGAAAGCTAGTATTCCAGAAGACCTCCTAATTTGAGACTTGTCTTAATTTTCTTCTAAAATTAGGAGATTAAAATTGACCTCCTAACTTGCCAAGACACGTCATAAATCCATATAGAGTAATGGCGCCGCGGCCATTTTGTTGTACGTCGATCATCCAGTGTTTGGTAACCACTTCAAATCCTTTGTCTTTAGAAAATGACATTTTTGTAAAGCAGTAATCGCTTTGCTCTGGAAGAAGTATTAAGTAATTCTACAAAATTTAGACAAAACCTTTCGCGCGTCATCTTCAGGGGCCATTTTGTTGTGCATCCAGTGTTTGGCGGCCACTTCCATTAAATCCGGCTAGACAATGAACTTGTTTTGAAGCAGTATCACTTTGCTTTGTTAGAAATATTAAGTGATTCTAACTTCGTAATCAAATTTAGCAAAAGACGTTCGCGTCATCTTCTGCATGGCTGTTCTTGAGGAACTATCAGTTTGTATCCACCTAATATATTATGCTTTCGTGAGTTTTCCAAAATGTTCTTTGGTGAACTGATTGGTTTGAGCCAACCAACTATTTTACTTTATATAATAAATGTAACAAATACACTAGGGAGATTCGTTTCTTGCCTTCCCTATTGAAAACAAACGACAACGGACAACGACAACGACAACGACCAACGAACAACGACAACGACAACTAAACTTGAGAGTTTTAATATAAATAAATAAAATATTTCCCCAAGGAGCAATAGACTGCCCGTACGTCTTCGTATGAATGGACCCTGACGAATATAAAATTCTTCCAATTGTCATATATTATTATTTATTAGTGCGTTTATATATAAAACCAACTCTGATTGGCTTACTTTTGCTAATCGATAATTGTCGGAGATCAGTAAACTTAGGAGACTCTTAAGTTACGCGTGTCTGAGGATGAGCAATATATCGTTCGTGAATAGCACTTGCGACATAACTTCATATTCCTAAGTTATTTAAGATATATCTTGCCCCTGGGGGGTAACCTGCGATGCATTAGCATCCCATCCACGGGAGACTTCTAGTCACGTCATGCTATGGAAATATTCCATTTCGGTTGATCAACCGAAAATTTGAAAGTTCTTGAAATAATTATTTTGCTGTTTTAAATTACGGAATTCTCTTAAACGCGAGCAAAAAAAACAAATCGCAAAAGGTGACACATGTATTCGTCTTCATTGCCAAACAAGAAAAAAGTTGTAGCTTACTCAGTTTACAAGCTTATTCATGATGTTCAAAATTTAAGCGACATCCGTCAATCAATACCGTTGTTGTATACCACATCTGTTAGCAGCGCTAGGATGGTAAGATTACAATATATCCAGTGACGTCTCATTCTAGTGTTTTCATCCAAAATAATCGATGAAAAACTGCAAAGCATATAAGGCAAAGGGATTAAGACGCATTCGTTCCGAAGGAACCCTACTTCGTCGTTCAAGACGTTATTTTTCGTTCCATCACGGAGGTTTCTCATACAGGTGCTTCTTGTTACGTCACAATTTCCTACTGAACTATAATTTTCCTTCTACCATGTAAATATATGAGAATATTTTTCTCTGAAAAAAAAGGAAGTTAACGCAACCGCAACGACAACGCCGAGTATGACGTCGTTGAAAAATAAATGAACTTATATTTGACTTGATAATCTTGCAATAATCGAGATGTATTCAGTTTGTCTATCGGCGTGTGTGCTATCCTCAGCTGAATTTGTAAAGACCGCGTTCAATTCCAAATAGAAACTTCAAAAATTTCCCATCGTGCTTCACGCTTAGAATACTTAGAATCTTTATGTATTACACACGGTTTACAAAACATCAGCCGAAAGCTTAAAAAAGTATGTCCACAAAACGCGGAATTTGGTCATTTCGCGTTGTTGTTTTGAAGAGGACGGCAAAGAAATGCAGCAAAATTGATAACGTATATATGCGTACGCGCAGAGGCCATTATACTGCTCGTTAAACCTTTTGTTTAGCGACGTCCTCGTTGACATCTTCGTCGTTGTTACGTACATGTAAACCAGCTCAGACAATTTTAATCCAGTCCATCAGATGAAATTTAAAACTGACTGTATTTGACATTTCAGTTCATTATTATGTCGAATAAATAGTGAATTTTCCCGTGGTTAACATGTCTTTGAGTCACCATTTTGAATGTTTCACTCCCAGACTGATCACATGATAAAATCCTTCTAAAAATACTCTTGTATACCAAAGCTGTAAGCTCGGTTAATGTACTTTACAGTTATGCCACATTATAAAATAAAATGAAAAATAATTACAAGTAGAATCATATATTTCTCATATTTCTCATATTTCTACCAAGCTTAAAATATGCCATCATTTCTTTCCACAAATTCTCATTCATCGACAAATCTAGTCCTAGCAGTATGCGGGGTGTTTGAACTCGAAATTTGTTTCCGAGTAGCTTGTGTCACTGACAGAATAATACCTTTCTTATTACAAGTTGGTATTATACAATTCGAAAAAATCTTAAAATTCTCAAGCTATATATATTACTGCATGTAAAATGTATAAGATATAAATGTGAATACGAATTTATAAGTTAAGATACACAAAAGAGGAAGCTTAATTTGATATCGCGCATGGCTTTACTAGTTTATAGCTAGCCGAAGATCTTACATAGTCAAGTAGATTATTCTATAGTTTAAGAGCGAAATATCTTCACAATTTAAGGCCGTACTTAATGGTTTCACGCGTTCACAGAGGTCTATAAGTATACTTATCAATTCGTAATCGTATCTATTCAACTTTTTGACCAAAAAAGGAAGATATCGACTCAAACGAATTATTTTCAAGGCCGATTTACTTTATATATAATATGTCGTCAAACATGTGTAAGATCACACCGAGAGACCTTTAATTCCATCATTGCCTAACTGACAATTTATTTAAAGGTGGGTTTCCCCTGGTGCTTAACTGTTACATGCGTAGGCGCAATGTTCTAAAAGCCAATGGCAAAACGTCAGCAGCTGCTGGTTTTGTGCACGGCCAAGGCCAAAAAAAATGAACAAAAAGATATTACAAATAATTATGCTGGGCTTTATAACCATTTCGCTCTGTATAACTATGTATAGATTCATAATCGTATGTGTTCCAACTATTTTTGCTCAAGAAAGGACGGACGTGCGAGTTACGTGAAATGGAAAAAGGAAGATGTCGACTCAAACGAATTATTTTCAAGGCGGATGTACTTTTATATCTAATATGTCGCCAAACATGTGTAAGATCACACCGAGAGACCTTTAATTCCATCATTGCCTAACTGACAATTCATTCATTCATTCATTCAGACTTTCCCCTGGTGCGCGAGTTACGTGGAATGGAAAAAAGGAAGATGTCGACTCGAACGAATTATTTAAAAGGCCGATTTACTTTCTGTCTAATATATCGTCAAACATGTGTAAGATCGCAGCTACAGACCTTTCATTATTGCTTACGACAATTTATGTAAATGTGGGTTTCTTCTTTTGTGTAACTTTTACGTGCGTACGTGCTACGACAAATGTCAGCTTGTTTTTAAATGTTTTATTTTTCTCCCTCTCCCTCCCTCCCTCCCTCCCTCCCTCCCTCGAGGTTCATCAGAAAAATGGAAAAGATAAAACGCATCAGTATAAAAAGGACGCGGAAATTCCTCTCTTTAAGTAGACCGGAAAACGGCAAACGATCAACGCATTATTTTTTTGTTAAAACATGATATGATCATGATGATTAATGATATAGCTTGACGGGCGTTGATAAACCAGATGTATACATCGAGCCTGATGGACGGCTTGCGTCTGCGGAAAAAACTGAACCACGGTCCGAACGTAAAAAGTACGCGCCAGTAGAGGTTAACTTAGGACGCCTATGGATTTTGCGTCTCTATTAAAACGACTACATTTGCGTATTTTAATTACCTACCATAACAAAAATAGATGTTGACCAATGATCTGTAATATTCAAGTATACTTTATTTGCTATGCAAATACATGGGATGAACCGTTTTTTTTATTTTATTTACAGCAAACTAGTTTACGGCAAGTCTGTAGTACAACTTTCTCGTATCTCACATAATCGCCAACAATACAAAAATGGATTTAAGGAAGAGTTCACATACACGATAGTGGTAGTTAATAATCTGGCCAGGAATGAATTGAAAGAATAACCTGCAGACAAGGCCTTAACAGTTAGATAAGGGCAGTAACAAATAATAAGTGCAAGGAAGACTATAAAAGCGTTGAATGCGGACTTTTTCAGGCCCAGCATATTATTGCTAACGTCCCTATTGTTAGTTGCAACTGCATTTAACTGAATATGAATCGCATCTTGGTGATGGCGAACAATTCGGTATATTTTCACATGAGAAATAGTGGAGATACACAAACAAACGCATATTACAATTACAATTGCACCCAGGCGAATGTTTTCTCCCAAAACGGCGAGCTTGCCAAAAGTACACCAATTGCTCTCTCCTCCGCAGAGGCTCATATATGGGAGAATCAGCTGAACGAAGTGAGTGCAGGCGCGAGAAACCTGGAGAGAGCGACGGCGGGAGCCTCTGCCAGATACCACACCCAATATGGCCGCCATCCGGGGGAGGCAACTTTTATCAGAGTTCCTCACCGGGGGTACGGTGGTGTATGTATAACTGCCGTATGTCAGTAAAATGGCGGCTGCATCAGAATCTGTTCGGAAGTTTATACGTACGCGATGTACAAGTAGAGAACTAAAACTTTAAAATGCATGGAAATCTGAATATGTTTTGTTGTGTTCTGATTGGTTGATCTACAGAATTCAACATTCTCGAGACCCGCCATGTGACGATCAAGAAATTCAGGAAGCAAAGGATTCCCCGGCGACTGAAACTCTCAACAACCTATTAATTCTGTCCCTAAAGAAAGAGAACAAGTAAGCTTAGTTTTCCGGCTATGAAATGTGTTTTATTAATCTCTACGTGTTTTAAACGTCGAGTGCAAACTTGCGATTCAAACCAAAAGCTGTAAGCTCATTAAGTTAAACTAAACGCTAAAATTAAACTAAATGCAACCAGCAGGAATTTAAGACCAAAAACACGAAATACAAGAAGAACATTTACCGTCAAGAGACATCTCTTGGAGCGAAAGGTCAAGATCTTCCGCCATTGTTTCCAAAGAATAACACACTTGCAAGACCACCCCCCACGGGTTTCAGGAGGGGCTTCGCGATCGATTCGGAGACCAACATTTTGGCTTTTTTTTAGTAAATATGAAACCCTCGTCTTAAAAATAACGATCGCTAACTGTAGCAACATACCTAGCGCTGATTTTTGCCAAGTTTCAAGCTGTCAAATTTAGCGAGGGCTGAGAAATCGTCCAATGTACAAGAAAACGACCAAGATGTACAAGAAAACGACACAAATCTGGCAGAGGCTCGCCGCTTCGTTGGTCCGTCAGTTACTTGCGCCTGCACACACCACGTTCAGTGGATTTCTCCTAAAACCCCATTGAGCCTCTGCGGAGGAGAGAGCACCAATTGTCCAGATCGCCACGAGAATGCGTCTTACTCGTGGAATTGTGACAATGCTGAAATACTGCAACGACTTCTGAATGGCGATGAGTCTATCCACGTTTATGGCGGCAACTGTACAAAGCGAAATTGCACACAAAGAGAGAGTAAATATGCGGGAAAAACTCCAAAATAAATATTTCAGTCGTTGTGATTGAGAGTACAACTACTATTAAATTGTTGGCGATAAAAAGCGGTTTGTGCAACGGCACCAACTGCAAGATCAGACAGCGCTAAACTGCAGAGCAAAAACATGGATGGGGAACGAAGAGCTGGCGTTTTCCACACTGCATGCAAAACCAATGCGTTCCCGACTATCGATGTTAATGCCAGAGGAATGTTTATGCACAGTTTATCACCAGAGCTTTCTGTGTTGCATCGGTCAAGTTTTTCCCATCCGGATGGACTCGTAGTAGCTTCTTGGGACGACATAACATCAAGCTGTGTTGTGTTGATGTTTGTTTCGTTCGGGAAACGCATAACGTTTGGCGATCTTTGTTTGTAGATTTGTTTGCTAGTGCGACTTTGGCCAACGAACACACATTATTCGAAATTCGAAAGTGAGTTGTCGCATTTACTAATAAGAACGATATGACAATGCCACTTATAAGGAACTTTTATGTACAGCGCACGTCACTGAACTGACTTAATATTCTTTGTATAAAACGTTTCATTTGAATAACATGTGGCATGAGTGTTCAAAAATTACAATTATTGTCAGAAGACTTCTCAGAAATAATATCCCAAGAATATCACCTTTCATTTTTGTGAAATAATTTTTATAAATATGATGCAACTAAACAGGACAGAGTGGCAAAAACACAAACCTTTTCTTAAATGATATCAACAAACTATTTTAGTAATTAATTATCGCCTAATTTCTAATTCCTCAAAGTGTTAAAACAGGTGTACCTGCGAATTATCATATTTTTTCGGGAGATACTCCTAGTTGCTTCCTAGTGCGGAAACCGGAGTTAGACAGACATATTTCATATGGGTTTATCATCCGAAAATATGATCTATGAACGCGTTTAATAACATTGTACCAGAAGTCTTATTATATCCACACTCAGTAATACATATATCTTATTAACCAGCGCGAGGGCTGTACTGGGAGAATATCGGCCCTAGGTCTTGACAGTACGGATCGAGCGCAGCGAGGTCTGTACAAAAAAGACTGAGGGCCGATATTCTCCCAGTACGGTACCGAGCAAGCTTCGTTAATAAGATATTTATTACACGACTTTATGTTTAAAAATAGCTGTGGAAATTAAGCCATAACAATGTATGAAACTTTACCCGGTCCGAATATTGGACCGGCAATAAAGCATTCTGATTGGCTGATTTTGGTTATCGGCCCTCTCAACTGTCTTAGTCGTGTAATAAATACCTCTTACTAGCCGAGTTCGAGGTCCGTACGGTAACTGTTACGGACCGAGTTTTTTCCCCTTCGATTTATGGCCCAAGCGCAAAGCGCGCGGGCAATAAATCGAAAGGGAAAAAATGAGGATCCGTAACTTACAATCCGGACCGAGAATACGAGGTTAGTAAGATATTTATTATATCTCTCCCTTTAGAAAAAGGAAAACATTTCAAGTCAAGTGCGAGGAACAGTTACTTTGTGGGCAAAACAGGTTGAAAGTTGGATCTATAAATTTTAACGGACAAGATATTCAATAACTGTCACCTGCTCGGTAGATTTGCATCCAGTCGGCATCAGACGATATTTGAAACAGACTGTATTTGACATTTCAGTTCATTCGTGTGTCGAATAAATAGTCATAATATTGCATAATATTTAAGTTTCCCGCGGAAAACTGCTTTGAGCCACCACTTTGAATTTTTCACTCCTAGGCATCACATGATCAAATCCCTGCGCATTGATTGGTTATTAAAATGGTATAGTTAAATCTGCCAATCCCCAGAACTCTGTCATCCAATTATTTTTCTTCCCTTGAGTTCCACCACTGAAATGGGAAAACGATAATAAAAAACAGGTTCACAACGAATACGAATTTTTTGTTGTTTGCGAAATAATCCTGATCCTTAATTTTAAAAATGGCTTGACAGGGGTCAATAAAGTAGATGTATGGATCGAGCATGGGCGGCTTGCGTTTGCGGAAAAAGTTGAACCACTCGGTCCACTCGTAAAAAAAAATAAATGCGCGTCATAAAGGCTAACCAAACTGACTCTTACGGTTCTTGAGTCTCTAGTAAAACGGTATTTAATTAACCAACATAACAAAAAAGTTAGATGCCAAATGTTATGTAGCATTCAAGCATATTTTATTTGCTGTGTAAATACATGGAATGGGATTATTAATTACGGCAAAGTAGTTTATAACAAGTCTGTAGAACAACTTCCCGTATCTCACATAATCGCCAACAGTACAAAAATGGATTTAAACAGGAGTTTGTGAACACAATAGTGGAAGCTAGCGATCTGGCTAGCGACGAATTAATCGGATAAACTGTTGACACGGCATAAACAACTAGGTAAGGGCAATAACAGATAATAAGTGCAATGAAGACTATAAAAGCGTTAAATGCGGACCTTTTCAGGCCCAGCATATAATTGTTAACGTACCCTGTGTTAGTTTCAACTGCATGTAACTGAATTTGAATCGCATCTTGGTGATGGCGAACAATTCGGTATATTTTCAGATGAGCAATAGTCGAGATACACAAACAAACGCATATTACAATTACCATTGCACCCAGGCGAATGTTTTCCTCCCAAAACGGCGAGCTTGCAAATATTACACCAATTGTCCAGATCGCCACGAGAATGCGTCTTATTCGTGGAATTGTGACAAGGCTCAAATACTGTAAGGACTTCTGAATGGCGATGAGTCTATCCACGCTGATTGCGGCGATCGTACAAAGAGAAACTCCACACAAAGAGTAACCAAATATGTTGTAAACACTCAAAAATATCCGTTTTAGGTCGTTCCGATTGAGAGTAGACTGCTATTAAATCGGTGGCGATAAGAAGCGGTTGTACAACGGCACCAACTGCAAGATCAGACAGCGCCAAACTGCAGAGTAAAAGCATGGATGGGGAACGGAGTGTTGGCGTTTTCCACACTGCATGCAAAACCAGTGCGTTCCCGACCATCGATGTTAATGCCAGAGGAATGTTTATGGCACAATTTATCACCAGAGCTTTCTGTGTTGTAGTCATGTTTTCCCATCCGATCGATGTATTCGCTGTTTCTTGGATTGACATTTTATCAACATTTCTTGTTAAACTGTTTTGTTTCGTTGGGAAATCGCATCGTTTTGCGATTTTTTATTGCAGCTTTTTATCAGCGACTTCGATCGACCAATGAACAAAAAAAAATTCGAAATGCGAAAGCGAGTTGTCGCATTTAGCCACGTATAAGGAGCGTATACGTACATTCCATGTCGCTTTCGTGAACTAAATTGTAATATGATTTATATAAAAAGTCCCATTTGAATAAGATATGATTTAAATAGTCATCCCTTGAATATTGAATTCCAATTTCGTGAAATAGATTTGTTTTAATGCGATTTTTTTTACTTGGAAAGTGCAAGCAAACAGGACAAAGTGCCGGATACACAAAGGTTCTTCAGTTTGAATTAAGGGATATAAATAAATTAATTTAATATATAACTGACTCATATCTTAGGAGAAAGCTAGTATTCCCGAAGATCTCCTAATTTGAGACTTGTCTTAATTTTTCTTCTAAAGTTAGGAGATCAAAATTGACCTCCTAACTTGCCAAGACACGTCTTAAATCCATATAGAGTAATGGCGCCGCGGCCATTTTGTTGTACGTCGATCATCCAGTGTTTGGTAACCACTTCCAATCCTTTGTCTTTAGAAAATGACATTTTTGTAAAGCAGTATCGCTTTGCTCTGGAAGAAGTATAAAGTAATTCTACAAATTTAGACAAAACCTTTCGCGCGTCATCTTCAGGGGCCATTTTGTTGTGCATCCAGTGTTTGGGCGGCCACTTCCATTAAATCCGGCTAGAAAATGAAATTGTGTCCAGAAGCAGTATCCACCTAATATATTATGCTTTCGTGAGTTTTCCAAAATGTTATTTGGTTAACTGATTGGTTTGAGCCAACCAACTATTTTACTTTATATAAGAAATGTAACAAATACACTAGGGATATTCGTTTCTTGCCTTCCCTATTGAAAAAAACGTCAATAACGACAACAACAACGACAACAACAACAACAACAACAACAACAACTAAACTTGAGAGTTTTAATATAAATAAAGAAAATATTTCCCCAAGGAGCAATAGACTGCTCGTACGGCTTCGTATGAATGGACCCTTACGAATATATTAATTATTATAATTGAAATATATTATTATTTATGAGCGCGTTCATAAAAACTAACTCTGATTGGCTTACTTTTGCTAATCGATAATTTCCGGAGATCAGTAAACTCAGGAGACTCTTAAGTTACGCGTGTCTTAGGATGAGCAAGATATCGTTCGTGAATAGCACTCGCATTTTTTTCCTAAGTTATTCCTCGCGTAGCGGGGTTTATAATTCTGTCCCCCAAGCCGGCTCACGCGAGGGCAATTCTCGTGTGGCCTTTACGGTCATGTTTATTTATTTATTTATTTATTTATTTATTTATTTATTTATTTATTTATTTAATTGTTTGTTTGTGGAATTGGGGGATGACATGACGTCACACGGCGCGCTCGTTGGCCTTTTAAATCTGATCTTCGGGATTGAGGGCGTGAGTTCACATCCTAAATGGACATTCTTTTTTTTTTTTTTTCGGTTCGAATCCAGGCCGTCAGCTTTTTTTTAACTCCCTTTTCTTTGCTTAATAACATTGACTTCGAAACACGAAAATGTAGAAACAGGAACGGCTGCTGAAGAATAACAATTTTTACTCCAACTTGTATAAAAATAGTACGGGTCATTTGTGAAAAAAACCCGGCTTTATTAAATCCGTTATCAACAACAGGAAAAGGAAAGACGACTCAGGAATTTCTCAAAGTACGATCAACATATGGCTTAGTTTTCATTGTAGACGTGAAGACTTGTGTCTGAAAATAATTCGCCGATCCGATATTGCGAAGAAGATTTTACCTGCAAAAGCGAGGTGGTTTCAGATCATTCGGACGGAAAAGTGGGGAAAACAGTACAAGAGCGCTACAATTTATTACAGATGTGTCGGGAGAGGAGCGAACTCCAATCGAAACCAAAATCCGGTGGCATAGCAAAAACATGGCGTTCGTCCGGCGATTCTCAGAAACCTTGCAGAGAATCAGGCTAAACTGTCACCGAACTGCAGTATGGGAGGCGATTGTGCACGTTTCGCGATTCGAAGGCGAATGATATCGTGTTGTTTTTCGCCTATTTTGTCTCATTTCATAGCAGCATTGAAAAAGCACAGGGCATCAGAAGAAAGGTAAGTGATTAAAGATACAGTCTGGGGTGTTTGTTTCGATATTTTGGTGACATAACTAGCAATGATTTTGGCTTACATGTAAACTGTCTAAACTGCTGGCTCCCAAAATGGCGTCGTAATTTTCTGTAATTTTATAGTCGGGTGATACGATTTATGTATCGAGGTTTGAAGGATCGAAGCCAGAATTCCCTTGATTTTAAAGTTCAATTCATGAGGTATGGGGTCGCACCTCGTACGGTTTTTTCGCTACTTGAGTTTAAAGATGGTTGAATTTTGAAGGAAATAACATACAAACAACACCTTGCATTGTGGATGTCACAGATAACCAGCAATGAAACAAAGCGATTGTAGGAGCTTATTTAGTTCCAAATGTATTTTCTGTCGGCCATCAATCAAGGAGATGGCTGTATAATTGGTAAATAATAGCTTTATTGCATGACTATATATATTACAGTATAATATATATCTGGAGATGTGTAGAGTAAATTTTTGTGTCAGGACTGTTTGGCATTGAAGTTGTCTTTATAATCCTTGCAAACTAGCAGCATGATTTTTACATGTTATTTTCCTCTTATGTTTTGAAGGAAAATCAATGTTAAATCACCTATCCAGCTATATTCTAGCAATTTCCATCTTATTGTTGTCCCGGGGGGGGGGGCGGGGGGGGGGGGGGGACTTCGATATAAAGTGGCGGGGTGCTCGTCGTACCTTTAGGGGTTAAAATTAATGATTTGGTACCGTTTTAGGTGTAAATCTAAATCGACCACCCTTAAAGTTAACGCGGTTCCTTTTAGGGTTGCTGAGGCCGGAAAAAACTATGACACTATTAATGAATGTTATATTGTCAGTTAATGTGTTGTTTTAGAATTGCGTACCTCTTAGGGGTGAAAATGAATTGGGGGCCAACGCCACAACAAAAATTGTTGGTACCTTTTAGGGGTTATTTTCAAAATTTCCGAAGAGCACCCCCGACCCCTTTTAAATGGGAGTTCCCCCCGCGGATTGTTGTGTTCTTTATCTTTTGACCAGTATATGACTGTTGCCAAAATTCAGTCAATATTCCATGTACAAGTAGGTCAATATTCTTTTAATTTTTTTCTCAACAGGGAACTGAATATATGCAGTAATTGATTGAAGAAGTGATAATTTCCATGACTGAAGAAAACACATTCCTTGTTTATATCCAGTCTGAGTTTGCTTGTAGTTGCTCAATAAGCTGCTAGTGTCTTTATGAGGATGAAACAGCTTCCATGTAACTGATTTACATTTATGTTTTGGAATAATATACCGCGTACACCCCAATGAACATACAAAGTTGTTAACTGTTATGGCCAATTTCTATAATATATAGTATTGACAAATGAATATATAATTATTATAGGTTTCTTTATTAATATAGGGCTTTTTAAGTAATATTTGGTCCATGTGTTCATTTTACCTATGCTCAAAATAAATGTGCAGTTCCAGAAAATGACCATACCCACCCCAAGAAAGGTCATTGGAAATTCCGAGGGGGAGGGAGATCTCAAAAGCCGAAACTGTTAAAGGAAAGTATGAAGCTAAACTGGAATTTCCAGGGGTTGGTTCAAACCAAAAAAACTACCGCGAGGGGGTATGGATATTTTCTGGAACCACACAATATTCATTCCAGTTGTCGGATTCAGAAGTGCACAAAGGTGGGGGGGAGGGGGGTGGTTAAGTGAAGATTGGCATTTCCTTGCTCTAATTAATAGGGAGGGTTAAGGTAAGACTTCAGTTCCCATTCCTCATATAAGGGGGGGGGGGGGGGGAGGGGAGCTAATGTTTTGCACTTCAACTATAAGGGGGTGATGATGTCCAGGCCCCTCCCCTAAATTCCCCACTGCTCCACAATCACAGGGACTGGCCAAAAAGAAAAATCAGTCCTCTTCTCCCATCCCGGCCTACATGATACATAGTTAGACAGAGATTTTGACTCATTATAACAACCCCCTCCATCTCCCCAATCCACAACCACCTATCCAATAGTATCCCCCCTCCAAACAATCTCTTCAAATTTGTCAACACTCTCTTCGCCCTTATTCAAGCCAAAGTAATCCACTCTTGTAAAATTATTATTTATAAAATAAATTGCCTCTAAAAAAGATATCTTCCTCCCTATTCAGGACAGTTTTTAATATATACAATTCAATTTAAGTCCAACTTCAAGTAATCCACCCCAGCCAATTTCTTATATATGACCCTTTAACCATCCCCCCCCCCCCCCCCCCCAACACACACACCAAAAAGGCACTTCCCCGAGCTTCGCAGAGGACCTGCGAGTCACGTATTACTAGTGTATACTTATAAACATATGGTAGATTCGTAATCGTATATATCTATTCAATGTATTTTGTGCAAAAGAAAAGGACGGAGGTGCGAGCTACGTGGAGTAGAGGAAAGATATCGACTCAAGTGCTAATTTAAAAAAGGCCGATTCACTTTCTATCTAATACATCATCAACATGTGTAAGATCACACGAACATCATTGGCTAACGACAAATTTATTTAAAGGTGGACTTCCCCTCTAGCGCGGAAAGTTTACGTCCGCACGCGTAACCTTATACGGCAAACGGCAAAAGTTAGCTTGCCTGTTGATTATTTTTCTTCCCTTGAATTCCACCACTGAAAATGGGAAAACAATAATAAAAAAAAACAGGTTCACAATGAACGCGAATTTTTTGTTGTTTGCGAAATAAAACCTCATCCTTAATTAAATGGCTTGACAGGGTCAATAAAGTAGATGTAATGGATCGAGTCATGGGCGGCTTGCGTTTCCAGAAAAAAAAGTTTAACCACTCGGTCCACACGTGAAAAAAAATAAATGCGCGTCATTAAAGGCTAACCAAAGTGACTCTTATGGTTCTTGAGTCTCTGGTAAACGGTATTTAATTAACTAAAATAACAAAAACGTTAGATACCAAATGTTATGTAGCATTCAAGCATACTTTATTTGCTGTGTAAATACATGGAATGGGATTATTAATTACGGCAAAGAAGTTTATGACAAGTCTGTAGAACAACTTCCCTTATCTCACATAATCGCCAACAGTACAACAATGGATTTAAACAGGAGTTTGTGAACACAATAGTGGAAGCCTAGCGATCTGGCTAGCGACGAATTAATCGGATAAACTGTTGACACGGCATAAACAACTAGAGAAGGGCAATAACAGATACTAAGTGCAAGGAAGACTATAAAAGCGTTAAATGCGGACCTTTTCAGGCCCAGCATGTAATTGTTAACGTCCCTGTGTTAGTTTCAACTACACGTAACTGAATTTGAATCACATCTTGGTGATGGCGAACAATTCGGTATATTTTTACATGAAGCAATAGACGAGATAAACAAACAAGGGCATATTACAATTACCATTGCACCCATGCGAATGTTTTCCCTCCCAAACGGCGAGCCTTGCAAATATTACACCAATTGCCCAGATCGCCACGAGAATGCGTCTTACTCGTGGAATTGTCACAATGCTCAAATACTGCAACGACTTCTGAATGGCGATGAGTCTATCCACGCTGATGACGGCAACTGTACAAAGCAAAATTCCACACAAAGAGAAACCAAATATGCGGGAAAAGCTCCAAAACAATTGTATTAGTCGTTGTGATTGAGAGTGCACTACTATTACATTTCTGGCGATAAAAAGCGGTTGCGCAACGGCACCACCTGCAAGATCAGACAGCGCCAAACTGCAGAGCAAAAGCATGGATGGGAACGGAGTGTTGGCGTTTTCCACACTGCATGCAAAACCAATGCGTTCCCGACTATCGATGTTAAAGCCAGAGGAATATTTATGGCAGAATTTATCACCAGAGCTTTCTGTGTTGTAGTCATGTTTTCCCATCCGATCGATGTATTCGCTGTTTCTTGGGACGACATTTTATCAAGCTGTCTTGTTAAACTGTTTTGTTTCACTGGGAAATCGCATCGTTTGGCGATCTTTCATGATAAGCCAGAGACCTAAGGTCTAAGCCAGCGACTTCGACCAACGAACAACAAATATTCGAAAAACGAAAGCGAGTTGTCGCATTTAGTATCGATCCAAAGCAAGAATGGCGATATGACAATGCCAGTGATAAGGAACTTTTACATACAGCGCACGTCACTTTCGTAAACTGAATTTTAATATTCTGTATATAGAAATTTAATTTGGATAACATGTGGCCTGATTGTTCAAAAACGTGAAAAAACGTTATTGTCAGAGGACTTCTTAGAATTAATATCCTTAGAATATCACCTGTCAGTTATATGAAATAGTTTTAAAAAACACGATGATCATTCTTGTTTGACTAGAAACTGCAACTTAAAAACACTGGACAGAGTGGCGAAAACTCAACCTTTTTTTCTGAAGTGATATCGCACAATGTCATTTATAAAATGATTCTCGACAAATCATTTGTTCTCATTCCTCAAAATTATAAAACCTGTACACAGGTGTATCTGCGGAATATCACATTTCTTCTAACATACAGAACAACATACGATTGGCGAGGTTAGAATGGGTCCGTGCACGGTTCGGCCAATCCAATTTTTCATTTTCTCAAAAAATAGAAAAAGCAAATTTTATTCAACTAGATAGTATTTAGTCGTTTTAAAATTAAGAGAAAAAAATATTAAATTAGATAAAGGTCAACAAAAATGAAACATTTTTTCATTTTTCTAATATGAAATTGATTCCAAAAATTGGAAAATCTTGTTTATGGTTGAAAATCGATTTTTATCGATTTTTTTGTTTTTTAATTTATTGAGCCAAGTAATAAAAATGGAAAATGGAATATACTTAGTGTAATTTTTCATTTTTTCCATTTTTCCATTTTTTGACTTAAATTAGAAAAATGGAAAAATGAAATATACTGAGCATAATTTTTCATTTTTTCATTTTTTGACTTAAATTAGAAAAATGGAAATTACGCATAGCTATAAGTAATTTTTTCAGTTTTCATTTTTGACGGCAAAATGGAGAAACTCCATCTGATTAATACGGTGTCCCATAAGTGTCACGGCAAAACGAAAAAATGCCAACCCACGGCAAAACAAACGCAAACTCACGGCAGAACAACGAAAGTTTGTCACGGCGGAAGTGAAATACCACGGCGGAAGTTCACTGACAATAAAGACCATAATATTGTTACGGCTGCTAGCTTATTTCTAGCTTTAAAACAAGACACGGGGAATGGTAAAACGGGGAAAGGGAAATGCGAACGGGGAATCTTTAACACCGGGAATCTCTTCTCCTCAAGTAATAGCTTCTTGGAAGCTGTGCAGTACTCTCTGACGAAACTCGACCAAGAAAAATATTATATCGGTGATCAAAACAAAGAGGGAACAGCCTGAACGTACACAGTCGAAGGCTTGGGCAATCGGCTCTTGACGGAGGACTTTCAAGCCTTCGACTGTGTTCAGGCTGTTCCCTCTAGCGAGGTCATGTTGGTTTCAGGCCTGTACGTCAGGCTTTTGCCCTCCTCCGTAATTTACGATGCTTTGCATTGTTTTGATCACCGATATAATATTTTTCTTGGTCGAGTTTCGTCAGAGAGTACTGCACAGCTTCCAAGAAGCTATTACTTGAGGAGAAGAGATTCCCGGTGTTAAAGATTCCCCGTTCGCATTTCCCTTTCCCCGTTTTACCATTCCCCGTGTCTTGTTTTTAAAGCTAGAAATAAGCTAGCAGCCGTAACAATATTATGGTCTTTATTGTCAGTGAACTTCCGCCGTGGTATTTCACTTCCGCCGTGACAAACTTTCGTTGTTCTGCCGTGAGTTTGCGTTGTTCTGCCGTGGGTTGACGTTTTTCGTTTTGCCGTGACACTTATGGGCCACCGTATTAATCAGATGGAGTTTCTCCATTTTGCCGTCAAAAAATGAAAACTGAAAAAATTACTTATAGCTATGCGTAATTTCCATTTTTCTAATTTAAGTCAAAAAATGGAAAAATGAAAAATTATGCTCAGTATATTTCATTTTTCCATTTTTCTAATTTAAGTCAAAAAATGGAAAAATGGAAAAATGAAAAATTACATTAAGTATATTCCATTTTTCCATTTTTATTACTTGGCTCAATAAATTAAAAACAACAAAAAATCGATAAAAATCGATTTTCAACCATAAACAAGATTTTCCAATTTTTGGAATCAATTTCATATTAGAAAAATGAAAAAATGTTTCATTTTTGTTGACCTTTATCTAATTTAATATTTTTTCTCTTAATTTTAAAACGACTAAATACTATCTAGTTGAATAAAATTTGCTTTTCTATTTTTTGAGAAAATGAAAAATTGGATTGGCCGAACCGTGCACGGACCAGAATGCCTACATCTTAAATTCTCTCTTGCTAAGCCAAAATAAACAGGTAAGATGTTTATTGAGGAAAAACAAAAATTCAAAAATAAAAGACAACCTCAAGACTTGAACAACATAACATAAGCCCCTAATAAATGCTCGGAGGAAATTGATAACATCAAACATACCCCATGAACTATTACAATATTCCTTTGTATAAACATAGCTTGCGTGGTAGTATTAAAACCTTGACCGCACTTTTTATCAATCGACAGTGTTCAATTTTGTCTAGAACGTTTATCATTGAAGAATAAACTTAAATTACCATGTTAAACGTTGTCCAGACTCAGTTCGTCAGCGATCGTCTCAAATCTAGAAGACCACACTAACTAGCCGAAGTGAAAATTAATTGAACATAAATTATTCATTATGAAGATCTATCGGTAGGTAGTATCTTTATTTAGGTAGTATCCTTTATTTATAGAGGGTAGCACGTAATAAGCGAGGCCATGTAATAAACTTGTGGCTCTCTAATAAAAAAACTCTAAAAACTAATGATATTTATACTATTTACAATACTGAATTAATAAGAAACTACAATAAAAATGCTTAAAATACAATGATAAAAATCTAACTCGGTCAATTTAAATGGCCAGCAGATGTTTGAATACTCAAAATATTACTTTTAAGATTCGCTGGAATAAAGACTCTGGTAAAAAAATAATAATAATAATAAAAATAGGGGGTCTTAGGTTTTGGTCTTAGGTTTTGGTCTTAGGTTTTTGGTCTTAGGTTTTGGTCTTAGGTTTTGGTATTAGGTGTTTGGTCTTAGGTTTTGGTCTTAGGTTTGGTCTTAGGTTTTGGTCTTAGGTTTTGGTCTTGGTTTTGGTCTTAGGTTTTGGTCTTAGGTTTGGTCTTAGTTTTTGGTCTTAGGTTTTAGGTCTTAGGTTTTGGTCTTAGGTTTTGGTCTTAGGTTTTGGTCTTAGGTTTGGTCTTAGGTTTTGGTCTTAGGTTTTGGTCTTAGGTTTTGGTCTTAGGTTTTGGTTGATCTTTGAGAGCCATTTGATGACGGCCATCTTTATTGACGTTTAGCAGATACGGTGAAGATGAAGAGGCTTTCTTTAAATATTTCGCTGTTTTCACGAAAGTGTCAAATTGTAGTGTGTGTTTTACTACGTGTAAGGATAAAGTTGAAATATGATCTATGTTTCTGATTGCTTAGACTTATGCACGAGAAGTTTTTTATTTTGTAGAGATCGTGAATATTGTTGGAAAGGTAAGCATCATGAATTTACGTACTTAGTTGTACCCGTTGTACCCCTGCAGACCAGGGGTAAAATGCAGACTAAAGTGTGAAATAATGGAAGCATTTATTAAATTAATATATCAGATTATATACAAGTTGCCAGGTTTAATTTGTGACGAAATGCCAGGCAGCCGGTCAAGGTTTTGAAATAGTCTAAAGGATCGGCAGTAAAAACAGTTCAAAATGAGAGTCATAAGTCGAAAGCCGGTCGACGTATAGCAAGCGAAAAAGTTAGACCTAGCCAAAAAACAACAAAGGCGACAATTTGTCAAGTTTTATACTTCACAGAATCGTACACAAAGTCCTTCTAGATATAAAATAAATTGTAACCTGGTACTCCTTTGCCACTCTCAGCTTCCATTCGAGCTATGAGGTCGCGTCGCTATCGGCGAAATAAATATGTTGATCAAGTTCAATGATAGTTTGAATGCTAAGTTCTACATGGTGGTCTTCATCACTGATCGACAGCAAAGATGTTGCTCTGAAAACCGCAATTTTTTATCCACAGGTCTTCATTGCAACTTCTCCAAAATGTTCGGTGGGGTCAAACTCTCTCTTTTATGCGAGACAACGCACCGTAAATTTTCACCTTTTCTTTATATCTCGTTTTAAACAAACGGGAAGTCATTTGTATATCACAACCCATGAACAGGACGAAATAGAAAACTTGTCATCCGACATTCTGATATTTCTGATATTATTTACGATGAAACATTGGCTTTGTGGCAGCGGGCAACGTTACGTACATGTTTAAATAGGTTTGCCGACTTTGTAAATCGAATTACCGACTGACCAATCAGAAGCTTTGGTTCCCAGGGTTCTAAAAATAAAACACAGTACAGACTCGACTCTCGAGCATAAATTTCTTAAAAACCTCAGTCATTTGAGATTTATTTTTACTTCAGTTCGAAAGATTATAAATAAACTTGACTACCAAATGTGTTATTTTGGGCTGCATGAAACAACCAGTGAAAGAAACGCCAAAATTAGTCAACGCATGATAGCTGATAATCGATTTGCGACATCGAACGATCTGAAATTTTAAGCGAAACATAAACAAGAGGAGATAGTAAGCCCTTTCGAACAGCTTTGTGTTTTCCTAACGCAAATTGTGTGACGACACCAAAAGAAAGTAATGCGTTGAGGAGCCTAGTTTCTTTTCCAGATCGACAGTTGGGTTTCCTCTGTCGCGTAACGTGCGCACGCACAAACGTTCTACGGCAAACGTCAGTTTCCTGTTATTTTCCTTGAGTTTCAGCAGGAAAAAGGAAAAAAACATCACACGTTTACAAACGAGCGCGAAATTAATCAATTTAAGGAAAACTGGCAAACGGTAAACGCGGGATTTTTCTATTCGCGTTTCGCACATAATGATTGGATTATATGGCCTTGACGAGCGTAAGTAAAATAGATGTACGAATCGAGCATGGACGGCTTCGTCGGAAAAAGTTGAACCTGCAGTCGTTCCGCACGTAAAAATTGCGCGTCAGTAAAGTTATTCTTAGGGACGCCTATGGATTTTGCGTCTCCAGTAAAACGGCTATTTATAATTAATTAACTAATATAACAAAATAGTTAGTGACCAAATTTAATGTTCTGTAGCTTTTCAAGTATACTTTATTTTCTGCTGCGCAAATACATGGAATTGAATTTTTATTTACAGCAAAATAGTTTACGACAAGTTTGTATTACAACTTCTCGTATCTCACATAATCGCCAACAATACAAAAAAGGATTTAAACAGGAGTTTAAAGAACACAATAGTGGAAGTTAATGATCTGGCTAGAATTAAATTGATTGGATAAACTGGAGCCACGGCTTCGACAACTAGAAAAGGGCAGTAACAGATAATAAGTTCAATGAACACTATAAAAGCGTGAATGCGGACTTTTTAAGCCGCAGCATATTATTGCTAACGTCCCCATTGTTAGTTTCAACAGCATGCAACTGAATTTGAATCGCATTTTGGTGATGGCGAACAATTCGGTATATTTTAAATATGAAAAATAGTCGAGATACATAAACAAACGCATATTACAATTACAATTGCACCAAGTATAATATTTTGCTCCCACAACGGGTGTGCTTGCAAAAATTACACCAATTGCCCAGATCACCACGAGAAACGCGTCTTACTCGCGGAATTGTCACAATTGCTCAAATACTGTAACGACTTCTGAATGGCGATGAGTCTATCCACGCTTATGGCGGCAACTGTACAAAGCGACATTCCACACAAAGAGTAACCAAATATGCTGTGAACACTCGAAAATATACGTTTTAGTCGTTGTGATTGCGAGTAAACTCCTATTAAACCGTTGGCGATAAAAAGCGGTTGTGCAACGGCACCAACTGCAAGATCAGACAGTGCCAAACTGCAGAGCAAAAGCATGGATGGGGAACGGAGTGTTGGTGTTTTCCACACTGCATGCAAACCAATGCGTTCCCGACTATCGATGTTTAAAGCCAGAGGAATGTTTATGGCACAGTTTATCACCAGAGCTTTCTGTGTTGCATCGGTCAAGTTTTCCCATCCGGATGGACTCGTAGTAAGTTCTTGGGACGACATATCATCAAGCTGTCTTGTGCTGATGTTTGTTTCGTTCGGAAAAACGCATGACGTTTGGCGATCTTTGTTTGTAGATATTTGTTTGCTCGAGGGACCTCGACCAACGAAAAAAAAATTATTCGAAATGCGAAAGTGAGTTGTGGCATTTTAATACTAATAAGAACGATATGACAATTCCACTTAAAAGGAACTTTTACGTGCAGCGCACGTCACTAAACTTACTTAATATTCTTTATATCAAAAGTTCATCTTGGATAACATGTGGCCAGACTGTTTCAAAAAATGATAATTATTTGTCAGAAGATTTCTCAGAAATAATATCCCAAGAATATCACCTTTCATTTTTGTGAAATAATTTATACGATTTTTTTTTTACTGGAAACTACAACTAAACAGGACAGAGTGGCAAAAACACAAACAGTTTTTTTTTGTTTTTATGATATCAACCAACAACTTATTTTTATTAAATAATTATCGGCTAATTTTTAATTCCTCAACATGTTAAAACGGCTGTACACAGGTGTACCTGCGAATTATCATATTTGTTCGAACACTCCGGATTTAGCGGAAAAGGGTGAAGACATTGAACGGTCGAACGGGACAAGACACTTAACTCTCACTGTGCCTTTCTCATCAAAAGGACTATAAAGGGGGGTGGGGGAAGGGGGTGGTACCTGCGATGGACTAGGATCCCATCCGGGTTGGGGGGGGGGGGGGGGGGGGCGCCGGATACTTCTAGTCGTTTCATAGTACGGAAACTCGTGTTAGACGGACATTCGACATTCCATGTCGTTTGATCAACCGACAATATCATTTACGAACACGTTTAATAAAAATTATACATGGAGTCTTATTATATCCACAATCATTAATATAATTCCAGATTCGACAACTACTTGTTTTATCCAATTATGCAGCGATCTTATATATACAGGAACACATTCAACAATAAGTTCCGCTATAAAATGTTGGATGCCATCTATCGCATTTAACACCTTTTGGATGCGAAATGAAAATTTGTATTATTTTATTAACTAAACATGCTTCGAAACCTCATAAAACCAAAATACACCATTAACACAAATAAAGATATAAATTGCATTTTTTGTAACAGAACATTCTTAGCAAAAGTTAAACTAATTTATCAGCAGCAGATGAAGAATACTCAGATTGTCTGTGAGCTGTTAACTCTTTGGCGACTGATTGACAAGCAAGCCAGGCAGGTCCTTTATACCGGAACTTCTTGTTCAAGTACACTGTCCAATAACTAGCTACTCAGCTACTGGAGAGAGCCAAGTTGCCAACTCTAGCGAACAGGCGTTTTACAGGACATCTGTATTCTCATGTATAAAGTTAAACATAGACTATGCCCCAATAGCATCTGTAACATTTTAACGAGCATACTTCCGCATACAACCTGAGACAATCCAGATTTTTCTACTCCTAGATACAACACTGTTACTTATGGGAAGCACTCTCTGCGTTATGTAGGACCCAAACTATGGGGCAGACTGTCTACGGCTGACAGATCAGCCAAGACACTGCAGGCTTTTACAAACTGTATTCGCAAAAGGGATATAACTCGCTTAATGGACACCGGCTGTAAGGGCTGCATCCTATGCTGCCACATAATGCCCTTAAGTCATATTTTTTAGTCATAATTTTACAATTAGTTAAAGATTTTAACACTTTTTATATCACTGAGACTACAATAACATTTTTATATCACTTATATATATTCTTATTGTATTAATATTAGTATTAGTGTAGTTTTTTAAGCAGTGTCCCTAATTAGTATGGTATATTATTACCAGGCTACAAGGTTCTTGACACTTTAATA
Source organism: Desmophyllum pertusum (assembly GCA_029204205.1). Lineage (NCBI taxonomy): Eukaryota > Metazoa > Cnidaria > Anthozoa > Scleractinia > Caryophylliidae > Desmophyllum > Desmophyllum pertusum. The sequence goes on along the minus strand of MU827783.1, from coordinate 1,488,556 downwards.
AAGTTCATCATTCATCATTCATTCAACGGTGATCTGCAATTTAGCTCGCTCCAGTCAGTCGCCGGAATGATTTCTAAACTTATGATATGTTCAATTGTACTTAAAACCATCCAAATTATACAGTTAAAACCATTCAAATTCTAAAGTTAAAACCATTCAAATTCTAAAGTTAAACCATTCAAATTCAACAGTTAAAACCATTCAAATTCAACAGTTAAAACCATTCAAATTCAACAGTTAAAACCATTCAAATCAACAGTTAAAACCTTTCAAATCAACAGTTAAAACCATTCAAATTCAACAGTTAAAACCATTCAAATTCAACAGTAAACAAGAACCCTGAAGGGATTACAAGCGGCCGATTTCCCGGGGGGGGGGGGGGGGGGCACTCCCTTATTTTCGCTATATAGGAACGTGCAGCTGGACAGGGTATGGTTTTGAGCATTTTGGTCTGGAACAGGGTATACCAAAAGGCATTTTTGGGTATCAGGGTATCAGTTTCCCAGGAGTTGGCACGAAGATCGGTAATTGATACTCTGGCATAGGGTAGATGAAGTAGTCAGACGAAAGGAAACGCGTAGGAGTGTTAAAAAAGCTTTACAACTACAACTCGCAGTGCTGCTTAGTAGTTTAGCCTTTTGGGTTAGAAAGAAAATCGTTAAGAATCGTCCGGAATAGGGTATCTTTTTTCAACATTTAGGGCCTGTTTACATGGAGGGAGGGTGACCCGGGTACCCGGGTCACCCACCCTCCATGTAAACAGGCCCTTAGTCTGGAACAGGTTCGCAAAATTAGGGTTGTTATAGCCCAGCGGAACACCCCCACCCAAATTTTTTGGGAGAACCCCCCCGGGCCAATTTCACCTTGAGGGGAGAAAGAACAATGCACCCCTCCACCCCCTCGGTCAGTTTACTCTGAGGTTCTCCCGCCAAATCTAAGAGTCAACTTCGAACCTGCGTGACGAAAAACGTGACTGGGTGATGCAATATTTTGGCTAGCGTAAGTTTGAGCTTAGGTCAAGTTTACTGTGTAGAAAATTTAGCTAATGTCAATTGCATCATAATCAACAAGGGCACAGATGTGTTTTCGCTCAACGTGAAAATAAATTGTGAATGACATATATGCTGTGGAATTGTGTAAGAAAAACTGTTATGTTTTGGGAACGAGTTTATCGTTCGTTAATGAGGTGCATGTATTAAACAGAACAGAAATTGTCTAGTGGCTATTTATTTGCATGTCTCCTGGCTACGTTTACAATGTAATGCGAAAACCCCTCACAATGCAATGCAATGTCAACTGGGAAAGTGCAGTGAAAAACAAGTAGTCACGCCAGTCTCGCTAAAGTCCGCAGTTTGCGTGAAACCGGAAGCGATTCCCCGCTGGGATCGTATATTTAGCACATTTTGCAACAACACTGCTGTTCACTGCTGTGGGACATTTGTCTTTGCTTTTTTCAGTGCAATTCCTGTAATAAACTCAATACATGTACGCACTTACACGACACTACAGAAAGCCTGTGGAAGAGAAATTCTCCACTGGCTAATTTTAGACCGAGATGCGATAACATCATGTCAACCGTGTAGAGGGCTAGGGCTAGGGCTAGCGACATGAAAAAAAAACCGTCCATTTCTTGAAGCGGCTCGATGCCCATATATGGGCATCGGCCGCTTAATAAATTGAACAAAAAATGATTGATTAGTTAAAATACAACTCAAATACGTGGCAGTTGATAAAACAGTTGTTTTTATCAATGATTATTTTGATAGCTCACTTCCGATTCAAACAACAAAAGGGAACTTTGTGACAAGCTCAAGAAAGAATCACAGACAGATAATCCTGTGTTTAAGTAGTCCATGTTTCAAGATGACTTGGTCCACTACTACTGATTAAAGAGTAATCTTGATTTCTATGATTCAACAAAGTTTATGTCGTGTGTGGTGCTTTTTTGAATTCGTTTCCATCCATATGTAAAGACTGAGATCAGGAAGTTACCGTATGTAAACATTTTCAATATTTTCCACAGGCAGTAGAGGATCAAAATTTGACTTTTTCGAGTTTCGATTTATATGCTTTATACGATGACCTTTGTGAGTCGATCTATTCGGCTTTATACGCGGTGTATTGCGTTACTACATTATTCGATCATTAAGTACCCGCTGGGACGACAAAGAGAAAACAATAACAAGATCGAATAACGCAGTAACGCAATTCGACTCCTCTGCTCCCTGTGTCATTTCAAGTCATCAAGTTTCATTTCTGCTGAAGTAAGAAAGACGACTTTTTGTTTGTTATCCAACTACATTCTGAAAACACTGCATCAGCACATACATGATCAGCTTCACAGATTAGTATTAAAAGAATCACTGTTCTTTTGCACACATTTTTGATTTCTCCACCGCAAGTATTTGAATTTTCATCTCTTGTAGGAAAAGACGATTAATAAACTTATTCCTGACTTCATAGGTTAACTTTAAGATGCTCAGCTTCACAGATTAGTATTAAAAATAATCACTTTTCTTATGCGCACATTTTTGATTTCTAGACAGAAAGTATTTGAATTATTACATCTCTTGTAGGAAGAGTGTGAATGTTAAAACCTTTCACGACAAACGATTAATAAGCTTATTCCAGACTTCATAGGTTAACTTTAAGATTACTGTGTAGAAAACTGAAATATATATCTAAATGCCATCAACTAAATGACAAATAGTCATTTGAAAACATACCTTAATTTATCTTAATACCACTAATCCAAGGACACTAATCACGTTTACAAAAACATATACCACGGGGTATCGTAACTTGCGATCAGGAAGATAAATCCCAATGCGGATTGCTTCATGCTCATAGCACAATACCTCTATTGCATCATCTTTACATGACCAGAGATTGCGTTCATGTCAACCGTGGGATCGAATAACGAGAAAAGGTCACACAACAAAATTTAGCACATTTTGCAACAACACTGCTGTTCGCTGCTGTGCGGGACATTTGTCTTTGCTTTTTCCAATGCGATTACTGTAATAAACTAAATACATCTACGCACTTACACGACACTACAGAAAGAATGTGGAAGAGAAATTCTCTACTGGCTAATTTAGATCGAGATGCGATAACATCATGTCAACCGTGAAGAGGACTAAGGCTAGCGACATGAAAAAAAAGTGCATTTCTTGAAGCGGCTCGATGCCCATGATGCATCGGCCGCTTAAAAAGCACATTCAAATTCAACAGTTAAAACCATTCAAATCCAAACAGTAAAAAAAATATTCAAAAAGACGGAGCAAAAAAAGGATGGAGCAAAAAAGGACGGAGGTTCAACTACGTAAAAAGGAAAAGGAAACTATCGACTCAGATGGATTCTTTTAAAGTGCTACTGTGATGAAATTCGCATCTGTGCTATCTAAGCCGTTTTAAAACATTAACAAGTAGTCTGTACGGGAAGAAAAAAGGCGTTTACTATTTTCAAATATCTCTTTTCGTTCCAGAGATATTCAAGTTTCTAAAATATGCAAATTAGCGAAGTGATGACGTCATAAAACTCAACCGAAGTTTGATCAAATACGAAAAAACGATATGAATATGGCATTTCAACTACGTTTTTAAAAATACGATGATATTTGTTTTACTGGGAAACTGTAACTAAAAGGAAAGGTTGCCAACAAAAGCCTTTTTTTCTGAAATACTATCACCAAATAATAATTGTTTTTAATTAGTAAATGAACCTTGACCAATTTCTTATTCCTCAAATTTATAAAACATACATGTACGCAGGTGAACCTTGCAAATAATCATTATTCACGAGCAGTATGATTGGAAACAAGGCCGGATATGGAATTACAGTTCACAGAGGGAAAACACTTGAAACATAACGGGAATATATAGCAGAGTGAACTATGTGCGGAGGTCCGTATTGGGGAAATGTTGGTCTCTTTGTTGTTTTTTGCAACTTATGGACCTAGCCGAAGGTATCAAAAGAATAGAATACAAAAAAAATTGAAATATAATAAACCAATACATAATGACAATGTATTTTCAGCTTTTCAATATTCCCTGGTGTTGATCAGATGAAAATGTGAAAGATCGTCAATTAAACCTTTTGCTGTTTTCATTTGATGCGAGTTATTAAAACCACATTGCCAAACAATGAAACATTAATATTCGTCTTCATGGCCAAAATAAAACATACGTTTGCAGTTTAAAGCTTCTTTATATTCTTCCTACATGTAGTTAACGCATTTCAGGATGTTCAACGACAATTGAGCAACATATGTCAATCAATAACGTTGTTGTTTTCCACATCTGCTTGTTGTCATGGAGATGGTAAGATTACAATATAATCCATTGAAGTCACATTCTGTTGTTCTCCGGAATCCAAAAGCAGATTATTTCGCTTTCATTATTTTGTACGAAATAAAGGGAGTACGCAACCACAACGGTTGATTAAAAAAATAATTTATTATATACATACAGGAGATTTACATCACGGAAAGCCGCGAGGTAAATTTTCGTTCGCAAGCTGGTGTAAGCCAATCAAATGGACGCGTATCGCTTTTTCACGTGTGAGAAAATGATACGTCCAATCAGGAGCCGCGTATCATGTTTTTTGACGTGTGAAGCCGTTAAAAAGTTGATGTTTTATTCAAGGCTGATTGGCGGTGTTTCGCACACATCGACACACGTTATTTGCCAGTTAAATTATAGAATTTCAGTGTTTATGTTTTATAAGCTTACTTTCTCTACAAACATGAATGAAAGGCGTTTTGCTACCTACAATTCTTCGGTGGAAGATTACGTCGAAAGTCTGGAAAACAAGGACACAAATGAAAATCGAAGCGGGACGTAATGTTGAAAGAATTGAGAAACGAAAGCACACTACGAGTCGAGAGTTGTACGTAGCACCAGAAGAACTGGACAGGTATCTCGGTATTTAACGAGGACACTGAAGCAAAGCAAGGTCAGACTCTGATTTACACTTGATATTTCATGTTTTGTTTTGTTTCACTTTTTGCAAATGGCTGCGAATTTGTTGTACGCTTTTTTATGTTGCTTGTCGACTTGCATTGTGAATAAAAATTGTCATTAAACTTGGTTTTAAATCTCTGTATGTATATAATAAACATAATACAACATGGAAAGTGCTTTGTACGGTATGTACGCGCTCGTTGGTTTGTATCAGAAATCTCACTCGTTCGTTTGCACTCAACTCGTGCGTAAATACCGTACCGCGCGCATTTTCCATGAAGTATTCTATATTTATATTTTACGTAATAATATTGCGATAATCAAGGTGTATTTAGTTTGTCTATCGGCAGAGCTATCCTCAGCTGAATTTATAAAGCATCGTGTTCAATTCAAAATATAAATATGAAAAATTCGCCATCGTGCTTCAGGTTGTCCAAAAAAACGCATAATTTCAAGTTGTTGTTTTGAAGAGGACGACTAAGAAATGTACCAATATGTATGACGCACGTGCAGATCCACTGTACTGCTAGAAACCTTAATTTGTCTGTTGGTTCAAAGTTGTATCATTCTAGTTTTACCGGACAGGTAAAGTTTTTGGTAATGGATACGATCACTACAACTAAAATTTAAAACTGACTGTACTTTGATAGTTATTTTATTATATGGCAAACTGGTCCACGATGAAAAGGAGCATTCTGATTGGTTCCCTAAGCGGTCCGAATTTTGCAATACGGACCGCAAAGATGGACCGCTCACGATCTCATTTCGCCAAATTCCTTTTATGAAACATTGAACAAAAGAAAACTGTTTTCTATAAGTAGAAACATTTTCCCTCATGTCTGGCGGACAATTTTGGTTAAACTTTTCGCAAAGTGACCTGAAAAATGCAAGAATATGCTTAGCTTTGGCGCGCGCGGCGTTAGCCGAGAATGGTTGCATTAATTTCTCAGAAAATTAAAAAAAAAAAAGCCATTATAATAAAAAACTTTATTGAACTAGCTTGTTCGGTCCGTATTGGGAAATATTGGTCGAGTTCTCGACCAATATTTTCCCAATACGGACCTCACGCTAGTTCAATAACATCTATATATTATTATTATATTATATTCTCAAACTCGTTAATAATTCATCAAGTAAAAACAATGAGAAATCATCATCATGCCGTGACAGAGTTTTGATATCTGACTTTATGCGACTTATTCCTCTGTTTCCTCCTTAGTAGTAAAAATCTACTAGTATACTAATGCAAATGAGACAATCTGATTGGCTGAGCTACTCGTACACTGGCTGTGTTTTCACTAGGACAAAGTTTGACTAGTTAAAGCGAAAAAAGTCCGGAAACGCAGTGAAAACACTTCGTTCTACTTTTAACGAGTTAAAAATGTAAGCTGTTTTCACTATTCAAAACAAGGGATTATCGCGCCTTGATCACCGGAAATCGCGACCAAGTTATACTACCTCGCGAGATGGTATAACTTGTCCTGCTAAATGCCGCAGCCAATCGCATTGCGTATAGTGACAGATGCTACCGCTATTATTTGCCAGACGCGCCCCTAATCACCAAAGAACAACGGCTACCCGCCTTTCTACGGTGATTCCTTCGCGAGAATTTTATTCTGCCGGGCCAGCTGAGGACCAACGAGGCCACAAATGTGTTTCGAAAAGTATCCCTGCTTACCCTGATGTGCTCGCACCACAGATGATCTCGGTAATTGCGCTTACGGCAATAAGCATTGTTCTGCTGTTGGATTGCCAGGAATATTTGTCGCATCCTCCTCATTTGTAGAGACATTAAACGCATCCTCTGAAAGAAACTCCTTCTCCTTCGCAAGAATACAGCGAGAATCAAGACAAGAGAAGACATTACAAGCGCTTCGTCACCCGCCATTTCAGTTTTTGAATTGCGCGCTTTGTAATTTGAACTGGATAAGTTAGGAGCTTAAATTTCACCCATGGAAACAGATGTCACGTTTAACTAGTAAATGTCGGTCTGTAAACAAACACCTAAAAAGAATGTTCAGCTAGTTAATCGGCCTAATGAAAACACAACCACTATCAGCCTTTAGTGTGCAGTGGCTGGAGGTCGTCTACAAAATTTCGGTTTCTTCTCGTTTCTCCGAAGTTTCGGAAGAGGATTTAGAGTTAATACTAGACAATTGTTATGATTTTTTTTATGTTTCAAACACACTGTATCTTTTCTCCTCAACCTCGAAGCGCTTCATGTCCATTTATCGTTTCTCCGTACTTTCGGATCGCAAATTTTTATTTTGTAAACACTTTCTTTTGTAAAAAGCTTTTACAAATAAAATGCAACGTATGTTTTTATTTTACCATGGGAGACGAATATTAAATGTTTCACTGTTTGCATTGTGCTTTTCTTCGAAAATGAAAACATTCAGAGAATATTGAAAATGTGAAAATATATTTTCATCATGAATTTGTTTATTCTCTTTCTATTTTCTATTCTAGTTTGTTTTGTATACCTTCGGCTCGGTCCATAAATGTTTTAAGTGTTTCTCTCTATGACATCTTGCCTGTATATTGTGCGATTATCAGACAACAAAAAGTGATCGTTTTTTTTTGTAACTACTTTACTTAATAAAAATGCCATACAATAACTGTCACTTTTTGAACAGTCATATGTCATGCATATATGTCATTCAAATGGAACTTGTAATTAATATAAAGAGTACTACAAGTCATTTTACCAAAATTACGTGCACTGTAGGAGTAACAGTTCCTTACTAGTGACATTCTCAAACAATATTCAACATACCGTACTCTAAAACGATATAAAAAAACTATATACAAATAAAACAATATATACAAATAAATTCTGGAACAGGAAATCCAAAGGTTAACCATGTGTTAAGGATCCCCTAACGTAAAATAGAAAAAAGGGATGTGATAATTTCAATAATTCAAAGCTTGTGTAGGACTGAATATTAACGCATGGATTTATGTATGGGTAATTTAAAATAGCTATCTAGTCAATGTTCATGTGGAGTTTTAAAAACGATTTAAATTGTTTATTAAAGGCTACCAGCTTCTGCGACATGCCTTGGTAGGTCGTTCCATGGCTTGATAATATTTACAAAGAAAGAACACTTACATGTTTTGTGTAAAACAGTAAATAAAAAGTGATCGTTTTTTTGTAGCTACTTTACATAATAAAAAATGCCATACAATAACTGTCACGTTTTTGAACAGTCATATGTCATGTATATATTTTATTCAAATGGAACTTGTAATTAATATAAAGAGCACTACAAGTCAGTTTACGAAAATTACGTGCGCTGTAGGAGTAACAGTTCATTACTAGTGACCTTCTCAAATAATATTCAACATACCGTACTCTACCGTTGGTTGAAGTCGCTGAGCAAAAGCTACAAACAAAGATCACCAAACGTTGCATTTCCGCAACGAAACAAAAAGCATAGCAAGACAGCTTGATAATATGTCGTCCCAAGAAACGACGAATCCATTCGGATGGGAAAACTTGACCGATGCGACACAGAAAGCTCTGGTGATAAATTGTGCCATAAACATTCCTCTGGCTTTAACATCCATAGTAGGGAACGCATTGGTTTGCATGCAGTGTGGAAAACGCCAACTCTTCGTTCCCCATCCATGCTTTTGCTCTGCAGTTTGGCGCTGTCTGATCTTACTGTTGGTGCCGTTGTACAACCGCTTTTTATCGCCAGAGATTTAACAGTAGTGTACTCTCATTCCGAACGACTAAAACATTTATTTCGGACTGCTACCTACATAATTGGTTTCTCTTTGTGTGGAATTTCGCTTTGTACAGTTGCCGCTATTAGCCTGGATAATCTCATCGCCATTCAGAAGTCGTTGCAGTATTTGAGCATTGTGACAATTCCGCGAATAAGACGCATTCTCGTGGCGATCAGGACAATTGGTGTAATTTTGGGAAGCACGCCGTTTTGGGAGGGAAATATTCGCATGGGTGGAATTGTAATTATAATATGCGTCTGTTTATGTATCTCTACCGTTTGTCGTGTAAAAAAATACCGAATTGTTCGCCATCACCAAAATGCGATTCAGATTCAGTTACATGCTGTTGAAACTAACAATGTGGACGTTAGCAGCAATATGCTGGGCCTGAAGAAGTCCGCATTCAACGCTTTCATAGTGTTCATTGTACTTATTATCTGTTATTGCCCTTATCTAGTTGTTTATGCGGTGTCGACAGTTTATCCAATCAATTTATTTCTAGCCAGATCACTATCTACCACTATCGTGGTCATAAACTCCTGCTTAAATCCATTTTTGTATTGCTGGCGATTACGTGAGGTACGAGAAGTTGTGCTACATAATTGTCGTAAGCTATTTTGCTGTACATAACAATTACATTCCATGTATTTGCACAGCAAATCAAGTATGCTTGAATGCTACATATCATTTTGGTTACTAGCTATTTTGACACGTTTTTATTTGGCCATGAGGTCTGATATATATTTAATATTTTACTGTTTGCATTGTGCTTTTCTTTGCTCGCGTCAAAATGAAAACATGCAGAGAATATTGAAAATGTGAAATTATATTAATTGTCATCATGTATTGGTTTATACTCTTTTTTATTTTGTATTAATTTATTTATTTGTATACCTTCGGCTCGGTCCATAAATGTTTTAAGTGTTTTCTCTCTATGACATGTTGCATGTATATTGTGCGATTAGCAGACAAAAAAAAAACTGATCGGTTTTTTTTTCTAACTACTTTACATCATGCCATACAATAACTGTCACTTTTTGTACTGTCATATGTCATTCATGTCATATATTTTATTCAAATTGAACTTGTAATTATTGTAAAGAGTACTTCAAGTCAGTTTACGAAAATCACGTGCGCTATAGGAGTAACAGTTCTTTACTATTGACATTCTCAAACGATATTCAACATACCGTACTCTACTAAATGCCACTCGCTTTCGCGTTTTGAAGCATTTTAAACTTGGTCGTTGGTTGAAGTCGCTGAGCAAAAGCTACAAACAAAGATCACAAACGATGCGTTTCCCCAACGAAACAAAAAGCATGGCAAGACAGCTTGATAATATGTCGTCCCAAGAAACGACGAATCCATTCGGATGGGAAAACTTGACCGATGCGACACAGAAAGCTCTGGTGATAAATTGTGCCATAAACATTCCTCTGGCTTTAACATCAATAATAGGGAACGCATTGGTTTTGCATGCAGTGTGGAAAACGCCAACACTTCGTTCGCCATCCATGCTTTTGCTCTGCAGTTTGGCGCTGTCTGATCTTACTGTTGGTGCCGTTGTACAGCCGCTTTTTATCGCCAGAGATTTAATAGTAGTGTGCTCTTATTCCGAACGACTAAAACATTAATTTTATTTAGCACTGTTACTACATAATTGGTTTCTCTTTGTGTGGAATTTCGCTTTGTACAGTTGCCGCTATTAGCCTGGATAGACTCATCGCCATTCAGAAGTCGTTGCAGTATTTGAGCATTGTGACAATTCCGCGGGTAAGAAGCATTCTCGTGGCGATCTGGGCAATTGGAGCAATTTTTGCAAGCTCGCCGTTTTGGGAGGAAAATATTCGCCTGTGTGCAATTGTAATTATAATATGCGTTAGTTTGTGAATCTCGACTATTTCTCATGTAAAAATATACCGAATTGTTCGCCATCACCAAGATGCGATTCAAATTCAGTTAAATGCAGTTGAAACTAACAATTGGGACGTTAGCAACAATATGCTGGACCTGAAGAAGTCCGCATTCAACGCTTTTACAGTGTTCATTGTACTTATTATCTGTTACTGCCCTTATCTAGTTGTTTATGCGGTATCGACGGTTTATCCAATCAATTTATTCCTAGCTAGATCACTATCTACCACTATCGTGTTCATGAACTCAGCTTTAAATCCATTTTTGTATTGTTGGCGATTGTGTGAGATACGAGAAGTTGTACTCCAGACTTGTCGCAAACTATTTTGCTGTAAATAAAAATCACATTCCATGTACATGTATTTGCATAGAAATAATGTATGCTTGAATGCTACAGATCATTTGGTCAGTATTCTGTTATGTTCGTTTTACTAGATACGCAACAACCTTAAAGGAGTCACGATATTTTAAGTCATAGTTTAAGTCATTTTTGCGAAGTGCAAAATCACCTTCAAATTTGAAGAAAGCCTCAAAACAATAGTTTACTAAGGTAGAAAAACACCAAAGAGGCGATAATAAACCAAACAGGAACAAGGATGGTTGAGGATGGAGAAAATTAATACGGATTTCGAATGGTAAAGTTGAAAACAAATGGCCAATTTTTTCAAGATTCATCCGTGACGTAGCTCCTTTAAGTGTCCCTACGGCTGACGCACAATCCTCATGTGCGGACTGAGTGGTTCGTCCATGCTCGATCCATGCATCAATTTGTTTACGCCGGTCAAGTCATTCCAGGAACAATCAAAAATCCAATGTTTACCTTTTTTTCATTTTAATGATGAAACTCAAGGGGGAAAACAGAATAAACAGCTAACAGCTAACTGACGCGTCTCGGCAATGTAGTTAATTTATCGGCAAAAACAGGTTGAAAGTTGTCTATAAATTTTACCGGACAAGCTATTTTTTTTGGTTGAAATACTATTAATACCTCAGAAAATTTACATGCAGTCCATCAGATGAAATTTGAAACTGACTGTATTTGACATTTCAGTTCATTCATATGTCGAATGATTAAATAGTGATAAAATTAATTTTCTCCCGCAAAACGTCTTTGAGCAACCATTGTGAATGTTTCACTCCTAAACATCACATGATCAGATCCTTGCGTGTTGATTGGTTATTAAAACGGTATAGTCAAATCTGCCTATTCCCAGGACTCTGTCATCTAATAAACGCTGCTGTATACCAAAGCTGTAAGCGCGTTCATGATACTCCATACTTCTTGGCCAAATTAACCACGTCATCTTCATTTAGCTTCAATATATCCTTATTTTCCCGGACATTGTGTAAAAGATCGCTAATAACTGAAACACAACACAGAGAAAGTGCATAAGACATGTATTGAGTTTTAACATGAGTCATATAGTACTTAATAGGGACCTTGAACGCTGTTTTTCGCTAGCGACATAAGCATAAACACAAGCAACATACGCAGACACAATAATGTGTTCGAACAAAAGGCACTAATGATCAACACGTTACTGCGTCTGCGTATGTTGCTTGTGTTTATGCATATGCTGCTAGTGAAAACCAGCCTTAAGGTGACCCGCGGTTATTTATTGAAGCGTTGGCTCCCTTTTTTAAAACTAATTTTCGGCATGAAAGCGTTAACCGATTTCTGTAATTTTTGGTAATCTAAACAAGGAATCTTCAAATTATAGAAGGCTTTTAATTTTAGGGTAATCTGAATAAACGATTAAGAGATACAATCGTTATTAAAAGACCTTGTATTAAAAAAAAAAAAACGCGAATATTTTCATAAAACTAAGATAGATTTTTTTCTAATTACGTTCAAGAAGTTCCAAGACTTCAAGGTTTACTGTGAGCAAGTTTCCACAAAAACGGCTGCACAGAAATTGCTACACTGTTCACTGCTTAATTTTCGCTTCAAAATGATATGCTTGTGTATTTTCTTCAGCTGTTGCAAGAACGCTAAAATAATTATTATATCGCACCTATCATTGGAAAGTTTAATGTTATCTAAAACTTTGCTGAATAATCGGAAAAGATCGGAAACTCGAAAGAAAAGATGTTTATGTGCGTAATTTGTGAATTTCAAGATATTCAAGTTTGTTCGACTTTAAAAAAACTACCGATTTGTTTTCGCTTATTTCTAAGTATGATAAAATACAGCATGTATACACACGGCCTAACCTTGTTTCAGGCGTGTAGCGTCGATGAAGCTCGGATAATTTGGCTCGTCAATTTAGCTACTTCATGTCTTCCATTTTACAAATGCTAGGAAAACCCCTCGTGTTCCGTAAATTATTCAAACTTGCCGCGTTCTGGAATTTATTTGTCACTTGGGAATTTTACGGATCATCGAAAATTTAAATGATAATGAACGATCAATGACATTCCAAGGAAATTTTCGATGATCCGTAAAATTCCCAAGTTAAAATCCCACAACGCGGCATATTTGAATAATTTACGGAAGACGAGGGGTTTTCAAAGCAATGGTAAAATGGAGGACATGAAGTAGCCAACTTGACGACTTAATTCGCTGAGCTTCGTCGAGGCTACACGCCCAAAACTAGACGAGGCTGTTTTTATATATGCTGGATTTTATCATACTTAAAAATTACGGAAAACAAATCGGTAGTTTTTCACAAGTCAAACAAACGTGAATATTTTGAAAATCACAAATTACGCACTATAAACATCTTGTTCTTCATTTGTTTATAACTTTTACTGGGAATTTCCGATCTTTTCCGATTATTCAGCAAAGGTTTAGGTGGTATCAAGCTTTCTAATAATAGGTGCGATCTTAGCATTATTGAAGCGTTCTTGCAACAGATGAAGCAAATACACGAGCATATTATTTTGAAGCTAAAATTCAGCAGTGAACTGTGCAGCAATTTCTATGCAGCCGTTTTTGTGGAAACTTGCTCATAGTAAACATTGAAGTCTTGGAACTTATTGAACGTAATTAGAAAAGAAATCTATATTCGTTTTATGAAAATATTCGCGATTTCGTAAAAAACAAGGTTTTCTAATAGCGCTTGTATCTCTAAATCTTAAATTTCGTTTGCCCTAAAATTAAAAGCCTTCTAAAATTGAAAGATTCCTTATTTTGAATACCAAAAATTACCAGAAATCGGTTGACGCTTTCCTGCCGAATAGTAGTTTTAAAAAAGGGAACCTCCGCTCCAATAAATAACCGCGGGCCACCTTAAGCAACCACGGCGGCAACGCCATGGAAAACGTCACTTAAAAAGCGAATTCGCGTTCCTTTAACCACTCCCGGTTATTCCAACACGTTCAATTTGTCTAATGTGTGCGAACTGTCCAGGAGATGAATTCGTAGGGATGGAGTTCAAACCCAAATAGAGAAAAGACAATTTACCGTCGTATGTTCACGTTCTCCATATGATCTACATAACAATGGCTAGTCACTGGGTTATGCAGAAGATAACAATCGTGTCGACGAACTATCGTTTGATAGGTTGCCTGTGGAAGTTTGATGTTCTTAAAGAAACACTAACCCGAGACGAAGCAAAATGACTCTGATGCCTTTAATGTTCGTTTGTTTGTTCGTTCGTTTGGTGGCCGTCTTAAAACTGAAAACAACACTCTTAACACTACACAAGGCGAGATAGCCTCCTACGCAGACTTTCTTTGGGCTCGTCGCGCAATCTTTGAAGTAAATTTTATTTTTCATGTTGGTTTACCCCCCCCCCCCCCCCCAAAAAAAAAAAAAACATGACTCCGTGTTATTGCTAAACGTTTTCTTTCAAACTAGCCAAATCTAGAAATGAAACAAAAACATTGTCACTAAGCTTCGAACAGCTTACCGATCGTTTGTTCATTTGTTAAGTGATCGATAGTGAGCCCTTAGGAGCGCACGCTTGGTTCTCCGTACGTCATTGTCCAAAAGTGTCAAACAAAACTATCAGCAAAACCGTCATGATCAACTGATAGTAAGCTTGACCATTACAAAACAACCCGTTACTCTGTGAAATCTTGCATTTATTTCACAATGATTGCAGTACAAGATTAGCCAATTGTCGACGAGAATCTAGACTACGAGCAGTCCCTCTTTCGCTTAGTTCATCGAGCGAGAAACAAAATAAAACAAACGGAAAAATGGAGGCGAGACGTGTGAGAAAGAGGTCGACGAGATCTCTCCCCAGATTTCGCGCGGCCATTTTGTTTTCCTCTTGCTCTATTTCGCTTCTCGCTCGATGGACTAAGGGAAAGAGGAACTGCCTAACAAGAGTCAACTGTGATTGTACAATGTATAATATTCACCTTTCTTATCCTTGTCTGACAGGAACATGACCGCCATACTAAATCTCTTGACTTCAGCAAGGTAACTCAACTCCTTGTACACAGGGAGACCATTTCTAAAGACAATAGAGTGGAATTACCACCAGGACGACTCAAGAGGGGATGATCTAAGAGAATGATTCCTCGTTTCCCATGGTGTTTTTTTTTCTGCTGTGAAAGTTATTTTTATTTCCTTCTGATCGAGGTTCCGACAATCACGTTATTCAAACGGATCAATCAGGTAGCGCTGTTAAAATAGCTCAGTTAAATGGACTGGAAATTAAAAATATATTTTAAAAAGTTATCATTGGAAGAGACCCACATATGGGAGAATGCTTCTCTTGAATCATAGTCCTCTCTCGGATGAGAGGTTGTTAAGCAACAAGACGTCATCTAAACACTATATTCAAAACTTGACTTACGAGATGTAAAACTCCTGCAGAAGTCTGGTTATCTTCACCAGCATGTCAGATTCAATTGACTGTTGGAACAACTTAGGGTACGATTCTGGAGTGATTTTCTGAAGAAAGAAAAAAAAAAAATCTTAGTCAGCCTCTTATTAGTTGTCAAAACATAAATACAAAACAAAGCGTTCGGGTCATCAATATAATAGCCCTTTTCACGGATAACCTGAAATATTTGCATAACAATACAGCTAAACATAGAAGCGAGGCAATTTCGGGCACAAGCTGTAAAACATCGTGATTTTCTTGCGCTCCTTAAACTATGTTAGCATAAAAATAGTTTTAAAACGGAGAAGAACTAAATATACAACTCTTTTAGTTAAAGTTTGCCGTAAAGATCGTAATCCGATCTCCCTGTTGCTTATGCGAGTCTACTCTTTATTAATAGAGAAAAGCCGTTATATAATTTTTTCTAAAAACAACGTAAACTAAAATAATTATAGTTCTTCTACATTTAAAAATTGTTTTTATACTAAAAGAGTTGAAGGAGTTCAAGAAAAACACGATGTTTTGCAGCTTGTGCCGAAATTGCCTCGCTTCTATGTTCAAGTGTATTGTTATGCAAATATCGAAAGTTAACCGTGAAAAGGGCTATTGAAACACAAAATAGCCTATTTTCTGTCACGTTCGTTGTTTGCAATCCGTCTCAATCTTCCCCAAGAAGTTTGGTGTTTTTCTACCCACGTAAACTGTTATTTCACGGTTTCATTCGATTTGAAGGTGATTTTGCACATCAGAAAACAAATTCAAATTGGCGACCAACTGACGAGGTCTTTATAGACGAAACTAGTTTTGTAAGTCGCGTAAGCAAATCAGTGCGTCGAAAGTAAATGTAAATGAGGTTTTTCCTGATCAAGATGATGAAAACAAATTCAATACAGTTTTTTATTATAATGATTCTTTTAAAACGTTGCTGATAATCAATGCAACCATTCTCTGCATTCTTTTTTTTTTTTCACGTATATATAATGGTAATAGGACTGAGTGGAGTCCAATTCGGTCTGTAATCATATGATTACAGACCGAATTGGACGACACGAAGTCCTGTTACCAATTAATCATAATCATTACAATTTCCGAGAAAAATAAAAAACTATTGAAGGATGTCTTTAATACCAATTAAAATCATAGCCATTACAATTTACGAGACAAATAAGGCCGAATAGCTTGAAAAGAGACTATAATTATTACAATGCTATTTTAATACAGCGTTTCATAAAAAATCACTCATTCGAGACTGATTGAACTTGGTTGCTCAGCAACTAACGAACAAAGGAACAATGGCTCAAAAAATGTCAATCAATCCAAAAATCAACCAGGCGTAAACACCTGGTAAAACTGAGTGCATCCGAAGCTAAAATCGTGTTCGAGCTATTCGTGAATGACATGAATGGGCTACGTTTTCTAACAAAAACCCGAAAATACTCAAATTTATGTCTTAAGTTAAGTAATTGCCTGGCTAGTCAGAGTCAGAGACGATGATTACACGCCTTTTACGTGGTTTTGGGCTCGAGGAAGATGACACGTTCTTCGTGTTATTAAACACGCATTGGTTGAAGACTTGAAATGGCGCTTGTTGTTGGACTTGTTGGAGATTTTTGTCGCCATTGTAAGAGATGGCATGAAAGGCGACCCAAATGTAGAAGCTTCTGACGGATTTGCAGGAATATCTTCTTTCATCATGCTTAACTGGGCTGCCGTGGAACCTGGTCGAGTGACCGATTGAAGAGATTCTGCTGGCGTGGACGTTTGAGCAGTCGAAGTCGAAGACGACTTTGCAGGGGCGACATATCCGCTCGCTATGTGAGATAATTGCCTTCTCTCGCTTTCGGTAATTTCATCGTAGTCATCCAAAGATGACTCTCTGGCATGACCGGTTACTTGGATGATTTTGTGTCGTGGTTGGCCGGCTTCCTTCAACTTTGCGACTACTGCTTTCCTTGTGGAGTGGTTGGTGATCTTCTTTCGACATTCTTCAGGCAAGCAACTTGCGACCGATTTCATTATCTGCCCGATCCGGTGCTCTCCCATTCGGATTTTAGCATACCACACATCAGTTGTTGGTCTTGGAATGATCGTCAAATACAAAGGCCCAGAGTTCTTCATTGCTGTGGGTCGATGACTGAGCCATTGTTCGAAAAGTATCACTGGATCCCTCTCTCCACCGTCAGTACACCACATTTGTTGAGGAGAACTTCGGGTTGCATTTCGCAAGCCGCCTTGCCTGGTTTTGGTGGGATTTTCTTCAAACTGAACCCTTTGTTTCCATCTGCCATCTGTAAAACGGTGAAATCTTCCACGTACGCATTGTAGTGGTCTTGTCGGCCTCTGAACCCCATACTCTCCGAGAGGTTTTTGAAGTTGATGTTCGTGAGGGCAACACCATTGTGATTTCCCAGTGTTCCTTCCGTCCAGAAAATCTCTTCATCTGCTCGAGTGTATGGCTGAGCTTTATTTGGTCGTTTTCCTTTGCCTTGATATCGGAGAACTTTTGCTTTCGCATTTAGAGTCTCTTGAGACTTTTTGAACTCTCGTCCGCTGATGATATTAGTCGGATAGTGTTTTTGGCGAAGATGCCTGTCGAGGGACGCCTGCATCACCCGTAGCGAGTCCGGTTCGTATTCAGAGCCATCTTGTTTTCTTACTTCTGCGTAGAATTTCGTCAGAATCCCGTCCAGAACCTGTGGGCTGAAAGACTCAATGTTTTCATTGATACTTCGTGCTGCACACCATTTCCTCCATACAGTCGTCCAAGTTTGCGTCGTTCGCTTGGTATTTTTGCTTGCGGCTGACTCGTTTATCTCGGTTATTTGTTCGTTGGAGATAACTGCAAAACGGGACTGGTCTGGTCGGGACTCGTCCGGTGTTGGCAGAGTTAACGACATATCTTGGACACTGTTACTGTTATTTGCAAGAGGATGTTGCTGTTCATCAGATAACGAACATGTAACTTGTGATGTTTCCGTTCGCCGTGGGATTTGCGAGGTCATTAATGCTGTGGTCACCGCCGGCTGTGTTTCTTCTGAAATAATTGATGGGTCAAAGATCAAACTATCATCGTTTTGCTGATGAAACTGTGGAAACATGTCGAAAGTTACGTTTGGAAACATATCTTCAATAGAGGCATTGTCTAAAGTAAGAAATTCCTCCATTTTGGAAAAAGCCCCAACTTTGGAGGGTAAGTTGCTGTTGCTACAGTGATTCAAATCAATGTTGTGATTGGTGGATTTAGCTGAGATCAGTTAAAATGATTGGCTCATGTAACTGTCCGATTACAACTGTCCGATTACAACCAACTGTCCGATTACACTATCCGATTACAACTTTGCAGATAAATTAGTGAAAAATACAGCAGTTAATGCACCAATCACATTTGAGGAAATTGTAATGATTATGATTAGAAGGAAAACAATATTTATATTTAATAGACAACAGTTTTTTGTTTTTGTTTAAAGTTTCATAAAGGGAATTCAGCTAAATTGATTCCAATGAACGGTCTATCTTAGCAATCTGTATTGAAAAATTTGGACCACTCAGAGAACCAATCAGAATGCTCCTAAGTTTCATCATGGATCAGTTTTCCATAAAATAAAGTATTGTATTTATATGTACATATATGTAGGACATACCCTAAAATAATGAAATAGTTGTTCGGGTTCTTTTTGTAGTGTTTTCCAATCTGCTTGAAACTGCCCGGATGACTTTGGCACAGTAAATGTCTTGAGAGTGGACTGGGCTCGAGTGGTGGATGCGGGGGACTGGAAGTGAGCTGTTGCTGCAGCTGACGATGATGATGATGATGACGATGGTGGTATTTTACAAGCATTATCTTTTGATTCAACTTTTAAGTTCTTATCCTGGTCAGAGGCGTCTGTAAAGACAACTTGATTTATATTATTTCTATTTGCCTCTGTTGACAAGGAAGATGTCACTTGTGCTCTGGTAGAAACTTCATTTGAATCATCTTCATGGTCACTGTCACTTTCTGTCCCAATCTCCTCAATAACAATCCGTTTAAGAGGTTTCTGAGAACAAAATATTAATACAGCAGTAAATAACAATGAATTATTTTGAAGAAAACACAGAAAGCATAGCCTGCAAAACAGGCGTATTTTGTGCGGAATATGCCATCAATTATTTATAAGCCACCACTCCCCTCCCCCAATCCCGCCCCCTTCCTCGCCCTCTTTCACTAGCCCCAACTCTCCACGTTTTGTGAATCCAAGATGGCGGCTAAACACTCGAAGGAGATAAACAATCGCAAGCCCACAAACCGCCTGCATTGCAGGCTACAGAAAGCAGGCCAGGGACAATGTTTAAAGCTTTCAAACTCATGTGTGGCTGCAAAGGAGCTGCTCGTCTAAGGGAACATAATGCATTAAATACGACTTGTACATAATTTTAAAGGAAAGAAAGTAATTTAAAATAATGAACTAAAAATCTGTTTATTTTTTCCCACCATAAGGATGTTTTCTTACTTTGGAATACGTTGACAATGATCTACTGGTTTCAGCTTTGAGCAATTCTTCTTCCAGTCCTGCTGGTTTTCCCTTGTCATTCAACTAAAAAAATAAGCAGTCAATCAATCAACATTCTGAATCAATCAATCAATCAATCAATCAATCAATCAATCAATCAATCAATCAATCAATCAACCGACCGATTCGAAACTGGACCGCTTGATCCAGAATTCTACAACACGCTAACCATTAGGCCACTACAGATGTCTCCCACAAGCCAATTTGAGGGGGAGGGGGGGGGGGGGGGCAGTTTACCTTTGTGATATGTTTAAGCTCCTCCTGGGCCTGTCTGTTGCTTGGTTCTAGCCTTAATACTTCTCTATAATCAGCTTCAGCCTCCTGGACCCTTCCCAGCTGAAAGCGCGCCGCACCTCTTCTAAGATAAGCCTTAGCATAAGATCTATCCAGAGTCAAGGCTTTGTTGCAGTCTGCTTCAGCAGCCCCATATCTGAGTACAAATAGTATTAAATTCCCAGTTGTATTAAAATAATTAATATTTCTGATCAGTTAAATAAATAAATATTATTAATAATTTATTAGACAGTTAAGTGTGTGTAGTATCACTGTATATTTTTTGGAGTTGTGCTGTATTTTGACAAGCACGCAGGATGATTAAAAAATTTAGACAGTCAAAAAACAAAGAATGTGAAGCGTGCACTTATGGTTTCTAAAGCAACTACATGTATAGGAAATTGTACGATTCATACGTTCATACGTTCATACAATTTTTTGTTTATAATATTCTCCACAAAATTTTGCTTCGGCCATCACGCTACTCTGAACACAAAACGCTTCACTAGTTTCCAAAGTGCTCACATGTTTTATTTGAACGCGCAGGCAAACCAAGTGTGAACTTTTGAAAGAATTGCAGTACTGTAGTTTGGAAAACATTTAACCATTAACTTGAAAGCTTATTTCAATGCCATTAAGGGGCAAAAATGTATCTACTTGTCTGGTACCGATTATCACGATTTCGTATTGCACTCTATAACCTATTTATGCATTTGTCATTGACCAATCAGAAGCTGTATATTTTGTTGGGTATATTATAATGTATATTATTAACTACGTGTAACTTGACAAAATAACTAATGTATGCAATATATTGTGGGATATTTGTACAAGTACTTGTTTTGCAAATTATTTACTCTACTGACTAAGGTTGGATAATAATGCTTCAGGATAAAGTTATATCATACAGCTGCATATTTTTAAGAGTCAGTGGGTTTTTTTTCTCTCAACATTTTAGGCGAGAAAAAAATAAAACCTGGTGAGTAAGCTAAAAATGCCCAGCAGCATTATACAACTTTCCAATGCATAAGTTGTTAAATTCTAATGATTATGACATTGCTTTTTCCTAAAATCTAGGCTTTTAACAGTGTTTTCAGTAGTGCAAGCTATCAGGGGGGATTGGGAAAAGTGTAACGTGGTCTCATATTTGCACTCATGTTGGCGCATATATAAGTCTAACATGCTACATTTACAATGTATATACAGTGTATATGTCATACAATTAAAATGTACTACAGTGTAGAAGTAACTTTCGTTAGTAAGTGCGGGCGATGTTGGTATCCTTTTGACTTTGTATTTTGCTGGATTTTTCTATTTTATTTCTGGAAGGGGGTTGGTACTGAGGGGGATTTTTTGTGGGCATGTGTGGCTTGGTCAGTAAACAAATGTAACAACAACGTTTTCATCAATTAAATATCATAGAAAATGAATCTAAAGTACAGTACATGATTTTGCCGATATGACAGGTAGTCATGAAAATATCTTAGAGTCACAGCATGAACCCAATTAGACAAATTATTAAAAACAAAAGTGTAGTCACGTTCCAATAAACTTTACTACAATATTATTTTGTACGTTTATGATTTCCTATGACCCGAGGCTTTTGATATGTAGAAAACTGCAGTACGCTCCAGTGTGATTTTGCTATATGACAGGCCCGGGTGACAGGTCGTCGTGCAAATGTCTTACAGTCACAGCATGTACGTTTATGATCTCCTGTGACCCGTATCAGCAGGTGATCAGGACCCATATTTAATTTTACGAACTCGTCTGCTTGTCAACACAAGCGAAGAACGAATATACCTTTCAAAGCATTACATATCTATATCGAGCAACCAAGTGCACTGTACGATCGAGCAACCAAGTACTGCACAAGCAACCAAGTAGAAACGTACGGTATTAAAAGCGAAGTGGATGGTCACACCACACAAAGAAAACACCAAAAAGCGCCAGCGTGATATATCAGCAAACTTCCGGTCAACCAGCGGTTGGCCCAAAACGTGCAGGACGAGTTGGATATTCTGGACAAATTCTTGATTGAAACCCGTTTATGAAAGTGAGCTCCTACGTTGCCCGCAATGATTGAAGACAATGGTAAGTTTCACATGGATCTTGCAACATACATGTATAAATTATTAACAAGTACGCAAGATTACAATCGGCATCTTGTGTGGGAAATATTACACCCATGTCCAATGCACACCAACGTTGGGTCGTCTTTTCTTGGAGACAACCCGTCTACGGAAGTCAGGTGGTGATGATTGAAACGGAAGTGAACTCGACTTACCGGAAGTCTGAGAGATGCGGCCATCGTCACGATCCGTCATCATTTTTCAACCCCCTCCTTGACTCTCATGTCTCTCACCATCTGACTTTTCTGTGAGACGGGTCGACTATGCTTATGACGGATTGTCACGACCTAGTCGGATCGTCACAATCCATCAACATATTTCGACCCCCTCCTCGACCCTCATGTCATGTTTTTTTTCTAAGTCTCTCACCATCTGACTTCCGGTAGACTTGTAGAAAAAACAACCCGACTCAGTTGGTGTGTATTGGACAACCCTCAAATATGAGCCATACATGTACATGAAGAAAAAAGACTGACCTTTGTAATTTCAGTAGGCACATTGCCCTGTTGGCTGGTAGAACAGCATTTGTTGGGTCAAACTGAATTGCTGTTGTGTAACAATTAATGGCCTCTTCATATGTGCCCTCCTTGAAAAGAGCATTTCCCTGTACATGTACATAGAGCATAAAAATAACATTCATTTAATTTAATTAATATTATATATGTTACATGTAATTATTTTGAAACACTCGCGACAATGTTTCATCACATTTCCAAACACCTCAAATTTTGTCAAAAATACTTTGCTGTGCATTATATTTTCAACTCTCTTCTCTGTGTTTGGAAATGTGAGTTTCTCATGTTTGATTATTAATTAATTATGTACATGTACAAGTCAATATGGCAAAATGCATACAATATATATTATGGTTTAAGGTACAATATGTGTATAATTTGTATATTAATTAATAATAATATTAAGATAGTGATTTGCAGACACTCTTGAACTGACCTTGTCTTTTTCAAGCAGCGCCCTCTGTAATCTTCTCTCATTCTCCACCTCTTCATCATCAGTCTCATCACTTCCCTCCTCAGAACTGGACAATGTCTTCATTTCATCTTTTTCATCCATATCTTTTAACACTTTGTCCTGACAAAAACCAGTTGAAAAATCCAGTAATTAATTACATGTACACACACGTAATTTCTAAAAGTTGCATAATTACAGTTCAGCTGCATGAAAAGGGTGGCACTGTATCCTAATGGTTACAACATTAGACTCAGGATTGAGCAGTCAGGGTTCGAGCACTGGCCAGGTCATTGTGTTTGAAGTGTTCTTGGGCAAGACACTACTTCCACAGTGCATATGTCTTCCGGGAGTACATTGTATGTACATTGTTGTAACCAGTAGTACAGGGGGGAGCTTATTAGAGAGGGGAGGGGGCTTATTTCAAATCATACATTTTCGAGACTAATTCACATTAATTTTCAAACTTTACTATTATATACCACTAACTCAAACAGAACAAGAAATGGGTTATGTATGACCGTCTTACAATTAAATACAACGCCATTTATACCATAATTCAATTCAAAGGGGGGGCTTATTAGAGAGGGCTCGGGCATTAGAAATAGAGCTTTTACGGTAATTACTATCCAATCAGAAGCCGGTACATGTACATGTAGCTATTTTTTTTGTTTCTGCATGCACAAAATAATGAAAATTAATTAAAAGAGGTCACACTTTTGGGCTCCTTGCTGTACAGTTTGTAAGTCCACATTAAATTTCACTTGAAATACTGATAACAATTGAACAACTTGTGTTTTTCATGGAATTCCCAGAATTGAATGGCACATCCATGTAAAACACATACAGTTGAAGCTCTCTGAGCAGACACCCGAAAGCAGACAGCTCTACTACTTACATGCACATGCACAGCCGCCTTGACTAAGCCCTGTCAATGAACTCTAGCTCATACAAACTCTGTATTAATTTTACACAGTCCCGTAAGCGGCCAGTTCCAGTTAAGGACACTTTTTCTGCTTTCTGAGCTGGGTGTCTGCTTACGGGAGCTTTAACTGTAATTATTAATTATGTAGTTCAAGGAGACTTACAACATCAAATTTATCCCAGGATCTGTAGTCGTATGAGCTTATTCTTGATCCATCTTTCAGTTTGTCGCCTTTGTCAGGATCTGCTAACAAATCTTTATTTTTCTTCCTCTTTTTCTTTCTCTGATTCCTAACAGGAGGCAGGCTCTGTTGGACCAAAAACAACAACAACTGGCTCATGAACACATTTTGAACAATTAACTATCATAATATACCAATTTAGCTATTTTACAGTGAAAAGCATCCTAACATTGTCACTCATCACAAAGATGTCAAAAAGTTATCAAAAATTAATCAAAACTTTGTAGAGTGGCAACGGTAGGGTGCTCTTCAGATCACTGTAAATAAACGTATTGTAAGTACATGTATACCTCTCATTCCGATAAGTGCATTACAATATACATCCAGCTTCCAGTATTACCATGCACCTTTACTGTTGGTTTAGTTTTGAGAACATTAATGTATTTGAAGTCAGAGTTAATTCTAATCTAAATCTATAATTGATTACAGCGCGAGTTGTACCTCTCCTTCAACCTCAAATGTTCTGGATGGTCCTGTATATAAAGAGGTTATTCAGCGGAAAGTTGTGTAATACGGCTGGGTATTTTTACGAGTCAGTTTTTATTTTTTTGAGGCCTTCAGGCGAGAAAAAATAAACATTGACGAGTAAAAATGCCCAGCCGTATTACACAAATTTCCGCTGAATAAATCACAGGGGGCCCATACAAGCGGTATGAAGACTGTGTGACCGTTTGTTGTTTCGAAAATTATATAAAGGATCATAGGTCGTATTATTGGCGAGTAAACTTTACAAATAAGTTCAAAATAAACGTAATCTTACCTCAGTTGTTGTGCTTTGTCGTCCTTGTGGCTCAAAACGGCGAATTTTAGCGATTTGAAGGGTTTTGGGTTTGCTGTTACTGTAGAGTATACCGTAAACACCGGCGCACCTTTTCCCCAGAAATTTAATTTCAAATCAACACTTTTTTACACCAAAACAATAAGCTCACAACACAAAACAATATTATTATTATAACAGAGTGACGGTTGCTCGTTGGCACACAAAAGTCGAGTCGCGGATCCTCGTCGCTTCGAAAGCACTATTTCACGATTTTACATGGCGGTTAGCGCTTGGAGTTTTGAATGGATTTTTGATTGAATGACATGAGAAGAAGCGTCCGCCATTCCATTTTCTTGGTGAAAATTGGCTTGGCGCTGTACCGGTTCGAAACTGGGCTTTCCACCCTTGTTCCCCTTTTATACTCTACAGTAACCGCAACACCCTTCAAATCGCTACAATTCGACGTTTTGAGCCACAAGGACGACAAAGCACAACAACTGAGGTAAGATTACGTTTATTTTGAACTTATTTGTAAAGTTTACTCACATTACTCACATAATACGACCCTTGCGATATTCCCATACGATCCTAGTAAAGTGTAACTGTACATCACATGTAAGTCGTGTGTGTACAGTGAAGTTCTCCATCTCAGATTGACATTGCTAAGATGTATTTCGTACTCCTGGAAATCATGTGAATAACTGGATATATATTATTTTTAAAAGGATCCCGAATGGTAAGCTTACATAAGCTTAAGTTTAAGCTTATGTACTGTACATGCACCAAAACAAGCTCGCATACATGTAAAATAGAAATAAACGATTTCAAATCCTAACCTTCTTGGAATTATCTTTGAATTACGAAGCTCTTCATCTTTAACTTTCATTTCGTCCTGCCAGCTATTCAGGTCTTTGAGCATATCTTGTAAATCTTCAGCATTTTGGCGAATATTCATCTGCACCTTCAACGCGTCCGCCATTTTGACACTTTGTAACCTCGCTTCGAAGTGTGGAGACGTTTCGGTGTCGATGTTTATGACGTACTCTCTCACTTTGGCGCGAAAAATTGTGACAACAACGACGACAACAACTCTAGCCTGCGATCAGGCCAATTTTTCGCGCTCCTTACATTCTCTTGAAGGTCTGCGTAGGAGGCTAGCTCAGCGCGACCACGTAAAGACGAAGAGTAAAAGAGAGCGCGGAAAAATTCGCCTGATACTCAGGTTACAACAACTCAAGCCTCAAGGATCAGCCACAAACTGTCAACTGTTAGCACGAATAGAACAGCAGATATAAGGTTCAAAGTTTGGTACCGTCCCATGCAAACTTCTCTAATGTTTGCGCCTGTTCTAAACTGAAGGAACAGACGTAAAATTAGAAGGGATAAATTGAATAAAACCTGAAGTGCCCCAGATTTTATTTCATTCACATACCCAAGGCGCATTTGGATCATATTTACATGTTAATTTTGCGCCATATAAATAATAAATATCAAATATGTCTCTGCTGCAAATTGCAATGGAGAGCTATTTAAAAATGTTTTAGCAAGTGGACATTTTTTTGGCACGCTTCCTCCGAACAGCTGATCAAATTTCATAATTTCGCAAATTAATTGTTTGCGTTTAGTACTCTCGCGAATAATATAACGACGCAGAACTCCGGCAAACTGGTCCATGATGAAAAGGAGTATTTTGATTGGTTCCTACCCTGGAAACCAGTGGCTTTTCTTGCGCGGTTTAAAATCCTCAACATTGGTTTCGGCCTGTTTCCCGAAAATGATGCGTTATAATAAAAGAGCCATTATAATAAACAAAACAAAAACTGTTTGAACTAACTTACTCTTTCCTTTCTGGGGTAAATTGGTCTCGTTCTTTTTTTGCGAGTTTATGAACCTAACAAAATATATTTATATGGACCGACCCGAAGGCGAGGTCCATAAACTTGCAAATTAAAAAAAAAAATTCGACCAATATTTTCCCAATACGGAATGAGCAAGCTAGTTCAATAACAGATATATATTATATTGAACTTCTGATGGATTCAGGGCGGATGCCAGGAATTTTTGTTTAGGGGGGTCCCAGGATTTTTCCCGAAAATTGTGAAGTAGAGGGATAATTTTTTGAGTAGACGGCAGTACTGAGGGGGGTTTGGTTGCCTCCCCAGAAAATGTTTTGAAATTTCAGGCTCTGAAAAGTGCATTTTGGTGGAACCTGGAGATGGTTTTGCTCAGTAGATAATGGAGAAAGCAAAAAAAATCCTCAGGTCTGATAGGGGGGTCTGCCCCCTCCCCCCTCCCTCCCTGGATCGGCCACTGGGATTGATTACATTGAGTACGATTATGATAAAGATCGATCAAACGAAATGTGTTGACTGTTCAACTGATTCGTTCGACCGATCTAATCAGATTGAGTGACTTTAAACATTTAGTCTTCGCATTCAATCATTAGATCAATGAACACGATGTAACAATATTAACACACAGAGCGAACTCCTAGTCGATCTTCGCCGCGGGCTTGCCACAGGAAAATATGTAACGTATGCGACATAATATGGGGGTGAGGTTTGTTGCTGGCCTTAACCAGGAGCCCATCACTAGGAGGCGAGGCAACTGGACTGGATTCGTGTCACAGCGTTTGTACAGACCAGGTTATTTTTAGATTCCTTTTCCCGCGAACTCCTATTCAAACAAGCCAATCAAAAGTTGTGGATGTAATGAATGACGTGTCATATTTCTCAATTACAAGGAGATCATATTTTTTCCAGGGAAAAAGGAGTCTAAAAATAACCCGGTCTGTAAAAATGCTGTGACATAGACGGAGTATGGGAGATGGACGCTCCTAGTGATGGGATCCTGCCTTAACCCTATTCTGCCTGGGCTTTTTTTCGTTCCTGAGCCTGGGGGGGGGATAGTGCCCCTATGGTATCTCGAAAAGTATTGACGCTATGAAAATGAAACTTGCATGGTGTGTAAGCATCCGAAAATCTTTATTTTAGTAGCAGTCACGTGTCAATTATGACGTCCTTCACGCCATAATGACGTCATACGTTAAAACAATCCGCCATCTTGGATCCTAAATCTTGGATTTCTAATTATAAATTGTTCAGAAATGTCAAAAATCTCCAAATTTGCTTGGAAAAATTAGGAAAATTTAAAGATGCTAAAACGGCAAAGATTTTGGAAGGATTTCATCGAAAAAAGCAAACATTTTATGAAAACTGAAAATTAAGCTGAAAAATCAACAATTTGGGTAAAACGATCTGTATCTCAAAAGTATTTGTGCTATTAAAATGAAACTTATGTGGTGAATAAAGCATTCAAACATGTTTATTTTAGTGGCAAATTACGATCAATTATGATATCATATCACGCCGAAATAACGTCATACTTTAAACCTGTCCGCCATTTTGGATCCGCCATCTTGGATTTTTCAATTGTTCAGAAATGTCATAAAATCGCCAAATTTGATTTGAAAAAATCGAAAACAATATAAGGACGCAAGAATTGCAAAGATTTTGAAGAAACTCTTCGTAAAAAGGGAAAATTCTCATGAAAACAGACATTTAAACTGAAAATACCAATTTGGCTAAAACGGCCTGTCAATACTTGGTTGCGCATGGAAACATCAAGTCACGTGATCAACAAATTGGCACACCAAAATGTTCGCAGGATAATTTTTTAGGAAAATTCTAATAAGGTTTGGCTATTGATTGCTTGAATGCTCTTTAATGTAGGGAAAGGGAGGGGGGGGGGGGGGGCTGAAACTATAAATTTGCAAGTCAGCGCGGGCACTTTTTCATGCCCCCCCGCACCCCCCCCCCTACAATTTATTGAATGCCGCAATGGAATAACAATCACCGCGCAGGGCAGATAGGGTTAAACGTCGCAGGAGACTTGGGATCACTGGTACTTGAGTATTATGGCAGCAAAAATCGTAAACTTGAAACACAAACGTTAACAATGACTTGAAAACAGTATTTGAGCACAATTAATTTCATTTATTAAGTTCTAATTTCGCATTACATATAATGAAGTGAATGACCACTTCCAATTCCGGCAATTCCGGCACGTATCAAAATGCATGTAACAGATTTCAATTAAATAGCAAATGAGTAGGCCCGCCGATCAAACGGTCACAACATTCTCTCAGCAATGCTGTTTTGTGACATGTTGTGACGCATACTCCGGTCGTAAGAATAAACACTTGCAAACAAGAAATGTGGTCACAACATTGTTAGTGAGGGGTGGTCGAACTGGTCTCAACATCGGCTCACAACATTTCGGCTCACAGCAAATGTTGTGAGAATGTTGTGACAAATGTTGTGACCGTTTGATCGGGCCTAAAATATAATCTCACATATTTTTCTCGGCACCATGGAGTTAAATTCTGGCGCCAACAAAAAATAATTTCATATTGTTGATATAATATTAAATAATATCAGAAGTGAATAGACTATATAATTATTAAACACTTATGATAATTTCTAATAACATAAGGTTTAGTCAACAATTTAGAATGAAAATCAGCGATATTAAAGTCGAAGACGTTTTGATGACTCCATGTCATCATTTTCAAGTTCAAATACATAAAATTATAGAATTGATTATATATGGGAAAAATTGTGTGAAAATTAGCTGCATGCAACTAATTTACAAGACCAATTTACAGTGCTAAAGAAATGTCGCACAAAGATGGATTGTTTGATCTACGAGATGCTGTTTATCAGGAACATGAAGCCAAAACTTAACACGCAGTCGGATTCCATTCGCGCCAAACTCTTTACATAAACAATTGAATACTTTCTGAACACATCTAAATTCCATTAATTTTCACACAATTTTTTTCCCATATATAATCAATTCTATAATTTATGTATTTTGAACTTGAAAATGATGACATGGAGTCATCGAAACGTCGTTCGACTTTAAAATCGCTGATTTTCATTCTAAAAAACTTATGATAATATTAAATATATTAAATTATAGTAACAGTCTTAATTTGATATCGGAATTTTCAAGATAAATCATATACACACACATATCTCTACCATACATTTGTAATACAGTCGAAGCTCTCTGGGCGGATACTTTCGTAAGCGGACAGCTCTACTTACGGCCACCTTAACGAAACCCCCGTTTCAAACTCTAGCTCATACAAACTCTGTATTTACACATTCCCCGTAAGCCGCCAGCTCCGGTTGCGAACATTATTTCTGATTCCCGAGGGTGTCCGCTTATGGGAGCTTCGACTGTACTCGATTTGGACGGACAGTGTCAGTACAGGAAGTGTGGTACGTAGCCTTGGTAACCAGACCTCTCTCTTCGCGTACTCCGGCAATTCTTTACCCACTCGAGACTGAGAGAGAACTCGAGAAAGAGATTCGACCCTAAACATTCCATAATGATGATTTAGCACTATACAATGATCCATATAGTTTGTCTGATTGGCTGTTGCTCGGTGTAGAATTGTGTACACTACACTGTGTGCAAAGTCTCCTAGAATTGAGCGCACGGAGTCATGGAAGTCTATTAAATTAAGGTACTGGCCTATATCTTGGGTTTATTCAAGACATAAGGTCTTCCTGGCTACTAGTTCTCTCTCCAGCACTGTGGCTAATTTTTCTGTCCAATACGAATATTGCGTCATAGTTTAAACTTTATACAGCAATTTTAAAATTAATCGAATACGAATACTATACACCCGTGGTTAGATTTTTGTTACTGCTGTTCTACTGATCAATCATAATTACATGTACGACAGATGACGACTGGAAATCGATCGCCGACTTGAAGCGGGTTTCACGAATGCAACCCGAGTGCAACCCGAGTGCAACCCGAGTGCAACCCAGTGCAACCCGAGTGCAAACCGAGTGCAACCCGAGTGCAACCCGAGTGACTAATAACATTACTTTACGAGATTCGGTTCCCATTTTAACAGTTGTAAGTAGTGAAAAGACGTCACCTTTGTGTAATTTTGAAAATCGCTGCGAAACATGTGTTTTTCCTTTACTTTTTTCTTTGTCATTAAATTCCAAACCAGATATCTAAATACAAAAATACAATTATGTTTGTATATATATCAAGCCTAAACAGTTATAAAATGACAATATTAAAACAATTCACTGTGATAAAAGCTATTAATCTACCACTGACAGTCCCACTGAGTGGCACTGACAAAAACAATTAAAAAAACTAAGCTTTTTTTTCGTGCATTTTTTTTTTTAATCCAAAGTAGCCAAGCGTGCAAAAAATCGCCTACAAAAGTTTATAAAGGTTCTGAGTTGGATGGTCACAAAGTTTCACTGAAGCAAAACAAATAACAAAAAAAACAAAAACAAAAATAATAACAGACACAACACAAACAGACTGACATAATCTAAAAAAAGTATACCTAATCAATATTGTAATGTTTGTAATTATAGCGCCCTATAACATATAAACTACACATAATAGTTACCTGGTTTTTGGTCCAAAGGCTATTGTAATAATAAGTAACAGTCCCATGCCAATAAATAATAATTATCTAATTCATTCTTACTACTATATTATCACTTAGGAATGTTCACATTCCTTTCTCGTCGACAATACATGTACAGTCGGGGGAACAAGTGCCGTTTTTGGCAAATCTTTGTCGTTAATTATAATCAAGAAACCGCGCGAGCACTCACGAGTTTATTCGAATATTGTCACGCCAGCATAGCGCAATGAGCCTACGTCACGTTAGCAACTTCGGGACATTAATAATATTTCGTCCTCATCTAATCCTTGTTTCCCCGACTGAATACTCAAATATGCACTTCTGACTTCTCTCAGCAGATCTCTAATGTACAGCAAATAATGATAGTCTAACGAAGTCAGGGTCAAACCCGATTGAGATTCAGGCTATTATTTTTGTTTCCCCAAACAACAAAACTTCATTGCAAAAGTCTGGGATGGTGATATAAATAAAACGATCGAGTGGCAAAATGGAATTTTTTTTCGAATGAAATTGTCCAAAGCTCACCTCACCTCGCCTCGCCTCGCCTCGCCTCACCTCTTCATGCTAAGCTACGCAACATGAATAAACACAGCGCGAGACCGATGCATTTCAGACTGTTGGATACATCATGAAGAAGCTATGTCGCGATAGATAAAGTCATTTTTGGCATTTCAACTCCAAGGAAATTTCAAACTAATAGTTTACTGAGGTAGAAAAATGCCAGAAAGGTAATTGTAAACCCAAAAAGAACAAAGATGGTTAAGATTGATTAAGATTGAGATACATTGCAAACAACGATTTGAAATGCTCCTGGTTACTGTTTTTAAGATGAACCTATTAGTTCGGCTCGCAAAATTGAATTTTGCAAAAATCTATCACCTTTTTTTTATTTTTTTTTAGTTTTTTTCTTAACTAAACTCCCCCAGCTTTACAAAAACTGTACATTACACTTCGGTGTCAGTTGTAAGTGCCGATCCTCGTGCACCTTGATCTCGACCAATGGAAACTTTTGCTCGATTTCATTTGCAAAATGAGACAACTCAACCTCCCTGAGAGCCGCGATCAATTTTTGATGGTGCTTCCTTCTCTTTCTCCGTAGGCAGTGAGCAACTTTTTCGGTTGGATTCTCAACACCTTCCCACGTCTTGCATTCTTCGACTAAGTCGAGTTTCTCTGCAATCATTTGCCAGTAGAAGTAACCTAAATACAATAAAAAAAAAAGATATTCTACATCGCTTCAAAATACCGATAATATTATTTATACGACGAAACCTTGTGGGAGATGTGGCGACCTGATTGTTAGCGCGTTGGACTCCGCGATCGAAGGTTCCGGCTTCTAGGGGGTCCCTGGCATTCTCCCAGGGAGAAGATGCACCATCCGTGCATGACGCAAGGCTAGGATTTCATTGTATATATAAGCTCGTAAGGATAGCCAGGTAAATATAGAGGACAACTCTTATTATAAAACAAAAGAAACGAACAAGTACACTTACCATAATTGCCTTTGCCATTGAGCCTCAGCGATATAAATTTCTTCCCGTCAAATGTAAGATCTTTGATGGGACGATCCAAGCCTGAAATTATAAATAATTGAAACACGTGATCAGATAGAATCAGGTTTCCAAGATAAATCAATATATAATTTCAACTTACACTGTACAGTGTAGAAAGACTACAGTGTCAATCAAAACAGGTAACAACCGAAAGTAAAGAAAATGTGTTACTAGACCAACACATTCGTATAAAATGCTTCCTGTACAATATTGTCTGGAAGTCAATCAAGGACAACTATTACAAAGTGAGCGTTGAAGGGAGGGGGCTACTATATTTAAAAGGAGCCCCTAAAATATACCAGAAATCTCGTTTTGCGGGTAACAAATCCGTAAACCTGGTTATAAAAAAATTATTGTAATCCAAAACCAACACAATAATTTCACGGAAGGTACAGAAAAGTACACTGAATCTACGTTTTTTATTTTCTACTTTTCTCTTGAGCCTAGGCCAATTGCACAAATGATAAGCCAATGAACTGCTACACCCAGGCGCGGATCCAGGACACATTAAGTGTGCTCTACTGGAGTCCGTGTGGCATGGTCCAACGGAAAACACTTCAGATTTGATTTATAAAATGTCAACTCCTGAGTTCTAGAGGCCAAAATGTGATTTGTTCGATAGAAAACCGTTATCAAATGACTTTTTGCTGCACAGTTAAACGAACTCGAATTTGTGTATTCAGTTTTCCTGTATTTATTTTATTGCTGTTTCGCAATCTGTTCTGCAAAAACAAAATGTAAATTTTAGTTTCCCGACTATTCTTCTTGAGGTTTGATCATGTCAAAGTTAAATGAAAGTGTTCAAGCATTTTTTGTTTTAATTCGCACAGTAATCTGAAAACAAAAAAAATCTGACCGATTTCCGTAAAA
This sequence comes from Desmophyllum pertusum, assembly GCA_029204205.1. Taxonomy (NCBI): domain Eukaryota; kingdom Metazoa; phylum Cnidaria; class Anthozoa; order Scleractinia; family Caryophylliidae; genus Desmophyllum; species Desmophyllum pertusum. Next base: position 1,454,416 of record MU827783.1, on the reverse strand, counting down.
CTTTGAAACCGGTCTGGATCCAAATCTGACTCCTCCCAGGTGACAAAACAATTATTGGGGATCGCGGTATGTGTTTATTTGTTTGTGGTACTCATATATGATCGTCATATCACTAATTAAATCTCACCGCGAGGTATCATCGGGACATTTGCATCACCATTGCAGCTCACACCATTGTTAACGTTATGGTTCTTCCGCGGTCTTTTTTTGCATTTTATCAGCACAACCACCGTTGCAGGTGACACCACAAGCCCAACAGCGAACACCTACAAGGACTATCCAAAACCACGGCTTTTTCACCAATGGGCTTTCATTGAGCTCCGGTGAATAATCACTTTCATCAGAGCCTTGGTCTCCTTTTTCTACTGTGCTACTAGTAGTACTGGGAATCTCTTTTGAATCGTTAACGGTTGACGGTGTACCTAAAGTAAAATAAAATAATCATGTTTCAAAATGGTTTAAGATACTTCGCCATGCTATAGAAAACTAGAGAAGAGGCCAGGGGGCGAGAAACTGGGACTATAAGCCACATACCGCACTGTATTCCGCCCTTAGCCAAATACCACCCCCCCCCCCCCCCCCCCCCCCTCGATTAAATACGTCTGACCACAATATTACCACAATATTATTAGACATCCCGACCTCAGAAGAACAACTGTCTTCGCATTCAAAAACAGTCAGTGAGAATGTAGCCGGTATGAATTAAAATAAGGGCCGGCCGTACTCAGTTTCCAGTTAGGTGGTTAGGATTGTTTTGTTTCTGTTTAGACATTTTTGCTGAAGGGACATAAATTGCGTGGCGCGCGGGGCCTATTGGGATCTCGCTCTGGACACCCTCATCCAAAAAATACAGTGTTTGGTTACGAGCCAGAAGTACAGTGACACTAAACAGCGTGATACGTTTTGAAGCTCTTGCAATCTTGAGGACACTGACATTTAATAAGTGAAATATTTTGTGGCGGTAAAATCCGTGATTTTGCCTCCACTACACAGCCGAATAAACACACAAG
>MU827783.1:1396957-1452906 GCA_029204205.1 Desmophyllum pertusum | reverse complement strand
CCAACAAGGGGCGCGGTGCGTTGGTCAGCCAGCAGGCCCACGATACATTTTATTAACTGACAAAGCACTACAATATTACAATAAATCTAAAAGCACCAGAGCCGGACACGTTAAACCCCCACAAAAACAACTATTAGTTAAAAAATGGGGACCATGTATCCCGACCTATAGTGCCTCTTAGTGTTGTAGGAAATGAACTTACCCGAGACCGGGATTATCGGTTCTGTCCATTTCGATGTACACTTCCTGTCATGCTCCGTGCTGCATGGTCTTGTCTCGTCTTCAAAGATGGCACATGGAGACGAGCATTTAAAAACATCCACCATTCATCCCTTTACCGGGGTCAAAAAAATAGCCTTCCGCGCAACCTTCACAGATGGGTGGATGAGAAGATTGTGCAATTCTTTATTTTTTGGGCATTGCCTTCGAGACAGTTCGAGTATTGATCACATCTGAAATGAAGAAAAACATTTGCCAATCAAAGGCTCATGTAGCCCACCCGTGAATGATATTGACGACAAGTTATGCCATAAATGAATATGCATAAATTAATAGCGCGATTAAAGATTTTAGCCGATCGACCAACGGCGTGAAATCTGTCCACCAAATGAGCTAAATTGCTTTAAGCTTGTTCATTGTTTTCACAATTCACGATTTAATAAAGGGACTTAGTTATAGTTACTAATAAAATGGTAACATAAAATGTTTCATAATTCTCGTATCATTCATTTATCAGGTAAATTAATTATTACAGTTGTAGCCGTTGCAATATCGGCGAAGGTAGAGACGGGTGAAACACAGGAATAGTAGGGAGGGGGGAAGGGGAGGGGGAGTGCAAATGTAAGATGTCGTATTACAATAACTTCCAAAGTGTTTGACATTCGTATGATAGTATTAGCAACGAAACCAATTAATTGTGAAATTAAATGCAGACTTACAAGATGCACGGTTCAAATCCAGTAGTGTTAGAGTAGTCATAACCAGGCCAGCAAGGTTGGCATTCTGTGTTTTGTTTATAAGAGCATGTTGACTTCACGCCAAATCCGCGAGGACATACTGAACATCCAACGCACTGCGTCCCATTCCACCACTGATTGTTAAATTTGCAGTCATCGTCTAGTGCTCGCCAACTGCAAGGTTGCATGAAAACAAATGCTGAGAGGTTTCAGGGGACACCCAACGGATCGTTTCGGTTGAATATCTGTTCTGAAGGCCTATAATCGCCTCAGATATTCGGTTAGGGAAATGTAATTTCAAACTTTCTAAATATGGTAAAATTGATGCCTTTTGTTTTCGGGGAGGTACAAATGTCGTTTTGGGTGCAAAAACCCGGCCAGCTAGTATTTTCGGAAAGGCCAAAAGCAGCTCATAAATTCGGGTAATAAGATTTCAATCCCTAAAATTTTCTGAAGTTTGAAAGTTCAGCTAACGTTTCCGAACTGATACATTTTTCTTAGACGTTTAAAAATAAGCCATTAAAATTGCACACAAAAGCACAATTATAACAATTATAAAAACGACGTCCCGACACCTACAGGAAAATGTTGTCGTTTGGTGCCCCTGAGGCTTGCTCATTTAATTCATCGTTCGAAGAACGTGTTTGAAATGGCATCAGCTAATAGATAAAATAGTTCGTCTAGTGTGATCCTCAGTGTGAGGGTAGTGCTGAAAAGCACTGAACTTTGTCGGTGACTGACGCTTCGACAACCTAGGCAGAAGTCTTCAGTCTTGACTCTGACAGGCCTGGGCTCAATCAAAACATTAACTAAATCTGAAATATAAGATTTGTGAGGCGGACAGGTTCCAATTAAAAATTTAAAATATTTCTCCCTCATGATCACTCCTGGTCGTTACCAGCGCCTAAAAATATATCCTACAGAAGGAATGCATGCACGGCATATGCAAGTGGGAGGTAACGACCTGGGTGGGCAATCAAATGTTACCAACTCCACGTTTCAAATCATTTAATGGCCTTGAACCTCCAGGACTCCGCGGAGCAGATTATCGCAATCTTTATCGCCTGCCGTAGCAGGCGCTGGAGTGACGACACAGAGCACGATTTGGGAGGGGCGCACGCGAATAAGGGAACGCGCGAAAGAAGAGAAAAAGAGAAAATCGCCACATGAGTCTCTTTCCTCTGTTCCTTGCTTGCACCCCTGCAACTCACTGCTCCATATTACTCCAGTGATACAGTCCCATCAGTTTGCATAATTTAAAAGGGTTGTGCTAGGAAAGAATCAGTTAAATTCACATACTCTTAAATGTTCATTATTTTTCAGTGGCCATAAGTTAAAACTGTGTTTTCCGGAAAAAAAACGATGAGTTATAGGCGAGTATTTTTCCGTTACTATACTTGGCGGATATCGAGCTTGTCGCGTCAGGACTATGCTTTATACTCTGAGACTTGGCCACGCTCGAAATCATTGCGCTACTGTAAGCTAGGGACGTCATTTTAGTTAACATCACAACTGGAATAAATATAAAATGCCGCAAATGCAATGGAAGAAAATCAGGACCAATTTAACCTTTGATAAAACAAACAAATATTTACTATGCTCTTTTCAGTATATTTTTGCAGTGTACGCACCGGTTTATAATGCGACAATTCAATTTAATCAACAAGTGAATTTTCGTTAATATTTCGGCAACCGATGTATGGCTTGATGGTAACTGATTCAGGGATGATCAGTTAGAATTAAGTACAATATAAGTATTAGCTTAAAAGCAATATAAAACTTTACTGACATAACTAAATGTATATATTGATCTTAATGGCCTTATTTTATATGTACGTATATAGATGTTTAAAATATTATTAAACAAACGCGCTGTTTGTATATACTACCGCTCAAGGACTCCAGGAACTCTTTAAATATACCGCAACAAGGAAAGCAAAACAAACTAACAATAAAGTGCTAAAACATACCTCAAATCGGATGTATATTAAAACGTAACCGGACAATCCAGACAACCAGAACATGGCCAAGCCCTTATGTTAAAAAAACTGATACATATTTGATAAAAAGCGAGCTTCTACTCGTCCAACATGCAATAAAAAAATGCGATACCTCGGATGTGCGCTGCAATTAATCCGTTTAGTTGATGTCATTTGAAGCCTTTAGCGAGTTATCGCCTGCATTTAGGAGATAATGATAGTACGTAGATAAAATTATTAAAAAAAAAATCATTTTCTTTGCCACACGTAGAGTTTAGAGCCATCCTGTCTAAAAGTCATGACCTGTCTTTTTCAAGGAGCAGCATTTGTTTTTCATCAACACGAAACTGCTGTGTCACAATGTTTTCAAAATCAAAATGTCTATCCGGCTACCCGAATCAATTGGGTGATAAGCACCATAAGTGGCCGAATGTTAGTTGACGGATAATATGACCAAAGCTTTCACGCTTTAAAACAATACAAATCACATTATTTAAAGTGCAACTTTATCCCTTTGTAAAGAGATTCACGCCTTACTGCGCACGGGAGGTCCATGAACCGAAACTTCATCACGCAATGATGGATCACCAGTGTCTTTTGGTGGGCTTGAAAAGCTAATCTTATCAAGTCCGACAACATTATATTTTCTACTAGCCATATATGAAAGTTAATAATATTAAACAAAGTAATCTTCGCGGACGAAATCGGAAAGGGGGCCTGACATCAAAAAATGCCGACACGTCAAAAATAAGCTTGCAAAGCATAAAATGGCGGGGCTGTATAAAGTATACCCATAGCTTGTGCCGCCATGCCATGCAAATGGCCCGTTATATCGACATTAGATACTCATGGGAAACGAGTTTTAATAAATGTGAAGAAAGATATCCGATATAATTCCATATATTCTACATGTAATATACGCTTACAGTGAAGTTGCATCAGACACGACGTCTAGTGCATTAGCCATGCGCGACTCCATGCGTAACTGACAAGCTAAGAACAAGAAGCTCGATTGTGAAAAAAATGACAGAATTAAATGATTTGCAATACCATGGCTCTGAACTCGGTTAGGCACTGCACAAGACTGACGCACGTTTCCAACGTTGATATGACAGCGGGTTGGCATGGCCTGCAGAATTATAATAGTTTTTCACAACAAACTCCAATGTTGATATAGCGTGAGCCGGCCGGAATCCTGACCCAAACATGCGGAACACGAATTTTCGGTTTAGGAAACTACAAAAATTCAAAGTTTATCCGACTATATGTGTTCTAAATAGGCCAGACCTTCCGAAGTCATTGGCATAGTTAGGCTAAACGTTGAAGCGAGACCCACGCGCTTGGGTTGTTCCATGCATTTACTGTTTACAAGAGTAATATAAACCGCGCCTTAATGTGTAGCTAATTTTCTCTAGTACAAACAGGACTGCGAACAAACGTAAATTCAGTAAAAGCTTACCGATATTCCAATCCCAGCCAGAAAACATTGACAGAGTTACGGCACACATGGCAGTATCAACTGGTCTTTAAATCTAGTCAGCTTGGCATGTGCTCTTGGACACACTGTTCTATCACTGATCACGTCCTTGCTTTAATTCTGTCTCCGCGCACTATTGCAAGGCTGTCTCGACAAGTGTACGTGGCAAAAGCTTAGTGAAGCATCCAGCCATGAGCCAATCATATACAAGTGATGTAATGATCGAGTATAAGGGGAGCCCCCTTTCAAAGCGGACATGACCGGAAATTAGAGTGCCCATACCTAATGTGTTTCTTTTGTTCCTAGAATGAAAGCTTTATAGAGCCCGAAGTCCATGTTTTTTTTTCTAATACGATGACATTACTATTGGTAACTATTGTGTAGCGTGTCTAAAGGGTCGAAAAGGAAATTGAATGTGCTGTAATATATTGCTTCTCCAGACCATTCCTTTAGTCACTACATTAGGCGAAACCATCGATCTTTTAACCATGTAATTAACTTATGACCACTTATGCGCAATAGTTTGTATTACATGTAAGATGGAAGAGGCAAAGTGATTTAGTCTACGAGCTTGATCGACTGAATCACTGCCGTTACACTCAAACATTGAAAGAAGACTGTACTGAGTAATGAATGATATCTAAAACATTCTGAACGGTAAAAAATTGAAGGACCGCCACAAGACCTTTTGAAGATCAATCAGTCATACATTGGTAGTCTACTGACTACGTATTCGTCCGATCGAAAGCTCATCACGTCATGTCCTGTTTCTGTGCATGGCCGCCAGTATAACGAAGAAAATAAAGAAACAACCTTTTCTTGAAACGTACACATTTTGATGATAATTAAATAAGCTCATTTTAGTCTTAAAATTTACATTGCTAAATCGCGTGACTAAAATATTTATATCCACAACTGTGAGTAGAGCAAATGTTATCTCAGTACAAAATACGATTGGCATGTGTAGCCGTTGTGATCTTTTGCAGGTTTTGAATCATTCAGTTGCTCATAATATAGACAAACAGTACAACAAGTCGTATTTTTAAAGATGGAAATAATGAGTCAATTTATACTATGAAAATTACAATATGATCGAATTTTAACAAATAACCAGTTCTTAAATCTGTCAGTCAGGACATTAGCTTACGTGTAGGAATTTAATTAATATGCATGTCTATTTAAGAAAATAATTTGTTAAATTGTTTAGATTATATTGAAGTGTATGCAGTATTTTCAATCCTTCTGGTGATGGTAATTTTTCGAACCAGTTTTCGAAAATAATAAAGATGACAAGGTGTTTATTTGAATTTGCGTCTTCAGCACCATCATAGATCGATGTTTTGCCGTACATTGGGTATTTCTAGGTTTCCGGTGTTTTATTACTTTCTTTTTTTAATTTCATTTTAACATTCCTGGCAAGCTCCATACAAAAGGTCGACTTCACTGAAAACGCCGTCGTGACTGCGGTCTCTTGGACAGATATCCATCACGACTTGAATAGTACTAGTGACACATTAATCTTTTGATTCCTTCAGAAGCAATACAATTCACATTCAACCACAGCTTTGGCTAACTCAAACAAAAAGACAATAACAAGAAACAAACTGCATGAATGACGAGTTTTTTTACAAACGCGCCTCATTGAAGCATTCCGATTGAGACTTTTGACCTCAGACGGCAGGTTGTAAGATATAAATACCTACCGCCGTTATTATCTACTGTCGACCGACAAGAGTTTCTCATGATCTACACAAATCATACTGATTTGTGAAGATCATGAGAAACTCTTGTCGGTCGACAGTGGTATTTCTTGCAAAGCAAAGGGGGTATTTTAGAAAACAATATGATTTACTAAGTTGACATTGTTCAGAACAAACGTTTGACGTCTGTGTAGGGCGATACTTCGCGTTCAAATTTTGCACACGAAAGCATTTTCTTCGTTTTATACTTTATTAAATGTGAGAAAAATTGAAAGAAGATCTTTCAACTCATTTTCACCCATCAATTATCCACGCAGCACAGACAAGAAAACTGGTTTCTAGCGTGGCGTGATTCCGTCAATTGATGAAATTACTGCGAATTCACCCCGCCCCAACCAAAATCCACGTGGTTTTACATATGCATTCTTTATTCGATGCACATAATATTTAAAGACTTTAAAAGGCCAGCACACTTTTGAAGCTTGATGAAAAAAGTTACACAAGCAAGTATTTGAGATAGGAATAATTCCATAGAAACACGATGATTATACTCACGGACTGCAGTCGAGCGTCGAAAGGAACTTGGCCAAAATAGCTGGGTTCGTGACTCACTGTTCGCTGGCAAATATAATGAAATATTCAGCAAAAATCTGCTTACCGTTACTCTCTGTATGATGACCATTTGCAGGAAAAAGGCCAGTAGTGACATCGTGACAATTTCTGTTACGTAAACCTGACGATTTTGAGCTGGTTGCTTTGGAGTAATCAGAGTCGAAGTATGCTAGATCTTGCTATTTGCCTTTGCTTGTGAAGAACATTCTAGACGTTTCTAGAATTTCAATTGATTGACGTTTTGGAGAGCTTTAGAAGGATTCCCAGTTTTATTAAGCAAGCTTGTGATTGGCTGAACAAAGTGATTAGTTTCTAAAGAAAATGTCGTGCATGCTGCGTCGGCGGACAAGTGAAATCAACTTGAAGTTGAAAGGTAAATTAACCGCTGTAGCGAATGTGGAATCGTGCGGCAAAATGCAACTTCCTTCAAACTAAAATTTAACGTTTAGTATCCGTACCTTTCACACGTTTTGCAGAGCTATGTATCACGTGATGACTTGTTACCATTTTACGTGTATTCTACCAACATGGCGTCTTAGTGTTCTTCATGACATACGTAACATACATAACGATCAGAGATTTCCCGCTTCCCTCTTGAGTGGTATTTCTCAATTTATATCGCCTCGTAACAATAAAATAATTTACAATTCCCTGTTGAGAGTGTTTTGTTTTCTGTGCACCATCTGGTTGTTATTCAGTAACATAACACTTCTGCAGAGTAAGCGTTTTTCAGTGTTTACTTTTCTAAAATCAATGTGCTACTTCAGGCGGAGAAAAGAGCTTTGGTTTTGCTTTACTGAGCTCTGTGATTGGTTTAAAAAAACTCGCGCTACCTACTCAACCAATCAGATGCAGCGAAAGAACAGAAAATATATACTGAGGAATATAGAGACCACCACGGAGGATTAAAACGGTTCAAATCCTTGGAAAGTCCTCTGGAACGCCGCAACAAGTAGTACGATAAGGAGTATGGAAGATCTGAAATTGCACAACCCCGACCCCGTACCCAGAGTAGTTTTGTCCTCTCTTCAGATTTCACTCGCCAAATTATCCAAGATGGCGTCTCCACGATCGAACTTGACGGCGTGACGATTTCAGCGCAAATATAATAACAGAGGGGCTGTTCACAATCTATTAACTCAACAATGAGTGATATGTTATTAACGGAAAACGTGCGTGCAGAAGTTTGACGTGACTTTATAAAAGCTCGCACTATACTAAGCCAAGTTATGTAGGGCCAGTGTCGACATAAATTAATTTTAGCTCATTAGTTTGCCCCAAAGTGTGCATATAATGTTCGTTTTAAAATCATCTATAAAGTTCGATAAGCTTTCGATATGTAACTCAGCCATTTCTATTTTTAAGTTTTGTAAGTTCTTGCTACTAGAATTGGAACGTTACCTACAATACCAGGCCCCCCATATCAGGCCCCGACCTACCATATCAGGCCCCGACCTACCATATTAGGCCCCGACCAACCATATCAGGCCCGATCATTTTGGGCAGTTTTACCCATTTTCTACGTTTAACAGTCATGTGATATTGAAAGCGAACGTTATCTGAATGTTTATACATCGAAATAGAAACAAGTTATGTATGAAATGGCAATTTTGTAAATGATATCCATTGTGACTCAGTATTGATGAACGCACTTCGCTCGACTCGGGCTCACGGTAAACAAATAGAAAGTCTGTTTTAATTAAAAAACTGATATCTCAAGAAGAAAAAAAAAATTCGCTCCGGGCTGCCGCTAGCATTGTCCTTTTCTGGATAGGAATAAACTCCCGTATTGTTTTTAAAGATATTTTCAAGGTAGCGCGGTAAAACGCCAAAGTCTTTTTTTTTTAGCCTGCGATTCAAATGGCATTTGTCACCTTAGGTGTGGAAATTGTCACCTCAGACATCAATTTTTTGAAAGTTAAACTTCTGCTCTATAAGTCTATGGTAATCGTTCCTGATTAAATATGGATAAATTAGAGTTATTTAGTTCCAAAATGGACTTGTTAAAGTCAGGTCTACTACCTTAATGAAGTATTATTCAACTTCTCGGATGTGCTTTTATAATTATGTCGAAAACATTTGATAAACACATAATTAGCTCTATCAGACTGTTGTAAGCAAAATGCACCTGTTTTATTTTAGTTCTTGGTCAGCTGTATATTTGTATGTTGCATCTTGTTGCTTTCAATGCTTACTATTGATTTCAACAAAAAACTGTTTAATATATTTACAAAATTAGCTTTTAGCCACTTGCCCTGAGAGTTGACTCTTTCTGATTGTTATGACAAGAGAGTAGACCACGTTGACCATATACTGGCATGACTCGGCGGTTTTAGAGAGAAGATATAAACAATCGGCCTATTCTACAGTGGTGCTAAAATGTTGGGCGTTTATGGCGTCGAAACGTTTAAATTAAACGCCATGTCAACAGGTCGAAGAGTTGAAAAATCGTGACACGAGTTTCATACTTCACGGTTGATCGACAATAAAAAAAATGCCTATTTAAAAACAAAAACTATTTATGTTTGACACCATTAAGATAGCAAACCACTTGTGCTATATAAAGGGGCGTCGATAAAGTCCGGAACGCAGAACATTCCGGAACATTCCGGAACATAACACATACATTGTAATTACCTCTATCAGACAGTTGTAAGCAAAATGCACCTGTTTTATTTTAGTTCTTGGTCAGCTGTATATTTGTATGTTGCATCGCGTTGTCTTTAATGCTTGAATTTCAACAAAAAATGTTTAACATATTTCCAAAATAAGCTTTTAGCCACTTGCCCTGAGAGTTGACTCTTTCTGATTGTTATGACAAGAGAGTACCGCCAAGGATGTGCGACTTGACCACGTTGACCATACACTGGCATGACTCGGCGGTTTTAGAGAGAAGATATAAACAATCGGCCTATTCTACATGATTCTACAGTGGTGCTAAAATGTTGGGCGTTCAGAGCGTCGAAACGTTTAAATTAAACGCCATGTCAACTGGTCGAAGAGTTGAAAAATCGTGACACGAGTTTCATGCATCAGTTGATCGTCAATAAAGAATGCCTATTTAAAAACAAAAACTATTTATGTTTGACATCATTAAAATAGCAAACCACTTGTGCTATATAAAGTGTTTTACGGGTGGGCTTACACGCCATGCATTCCACTATGTCTGGCTCTTTCTGGTACAGCTTTTGAAAAGAATCATTCGGAAGTAAACGTACATTAGTTATAAATGGCTTCAAAACTCAAAACATTGTACCATGTACAGTCCTGTCCAAGTGCACGTGAGACATAATCATGTTACTTATGCTTCGCTTTATACCTTGCAATGTTTTAATTCGTATTCCTCACTCATTATTACCCTCGTCGCTTCGCGTTTGCCTTTGGCAAAGGGGAAAACGAGGCGGGTGGTCAATCAAATGTTATCAAACACGTTTCAAATGGCTTTGAACTTCCTTGACTCCGCGGAGCACATTATCATAGTCTTTATCGCCTACGTAGCAGGTGTGTAGAAAAAAAAGCGTGCGCGAGTTGGAATGGCGCACGCGAGGAAGGAAACGCGCGAGAAGTTATAGAAAAAGAGAAACAACATGTATTTCCTTTATTCTCGCCTCAAGCGTTTCGTCCCTCGTGTGCGCCCCTCTAACTTACGCTATATCAGTACTTCAGCACGCTACGCATGCTACAGTCTTTAGAGAAACACTGTTGCGGAGGAAATTGGCTAAAACTGTAATACAAAGGAAATATGTCCTCTCAGCTATGGCATATTAAACTTTAGGAAATGTAATACAGCCCATTTTTTTTGGCACGAAAAAGTTTTTTCGGCAAGGGTCAGTTACGTTCACATTGTCTTGAGTTCGTTCTGATTTCTCAGTTACAAGTATGCGTCCCTCTCACTACGAATCAAGTAAAACTCGTGCTTTTCGTTACTACTTCTTCGGATATCCAGCTTGTGTTCGCGGGATGGAGTCAAGACTATGTTGCATGCTCTGAGGCTAACTGAGCCACGCTAAAAAAAACGGTGCGCTATACTGCGAGATGGGGCTAGGTGATAGTTAACAACTGGACAATGTATATAGTGCAGATACAGATGGAAAAAATATGAATCACATTTTTAACTGGTAAATACTCTATGCTCTAGATATTTGATGTATATTACGAAAATTCAATTTAATCAAGAAATGGAATTACGTTGACTTTTGCAACCGATTTATGGCCTGAAAGTCATTCAAGGTTGGTTTAGAATTAAGTACAGTGAGTACAACTAAAAGCCAAATAAACATTTCAACACCAAGAATAGATGTCTTAACACCCACTAATAAAGCCTTCTTTCAAAACCTATACATGATAATACGCACTTTTACAACTGCTCTGCCCGCGCTATGATTGCTGGACACAGAAGAGCAAATTACTAGTGTCTCTCTATTACATCATGCGTATCTGGGCTGTCATGTTTACCATGTCAATGGGAAAACCCCTCTAGAATTGAAACTGAAAGCAGATGACTATTGCATGTTATTCAAAGAAACATGAAAAGAGCACTTACACGACACGAAAATCGAAATTTTCTCTAAAAGTAGGAATAAATTCTCAAGAAAGCTTGTGGAAGAGAAATTCTCTAGTGGCTAATTTTAGCCGATTCCGATTGCGTCATCTTGACAGTGTGGTAGTCACGGCAACCGGAGGTCTGGGCTATATTTTCTACAAGCTATACACATGAAACTGCTGTGTCGCAATAATTAATGTTTTCAAATAAAATGTATATCCGGCTGAATTAATTGGGTGATAAGTGGCCGAAAGTAGTTGACGGATAATCTTAGCAAAGCTTTCGCGCTTCAAAACAATAATGTATCCCTTTGTAAAGAGATTGACACCTTACTGCGCACGGGAGGTCCCTTATAGTAAGTTCGACAATCGACACATTTCATACTAGCTAAATATCAAAGTTATAATACTAAACGAAATAGTACGAGGACGGAAGCGAGCTCGACATCAAAATATGCCGACATCACAAGCATTTTCCGGCTCCAAAAGGCATATGTCAAAAATCAGAAAAAATATGCTTAGTAAGCATATATAAAATGGCGCGTCTAGTACCCAAGCTAGTGTCAACGACCCAGTTTACCGACATAACTTATCGGAAAGCGATTTTCAAGAAGTGCGAAGAAAGATCTCCGATATAATTTCAGATTTTCTAACCGACGCTTATATAATAGTGAATTTACAGTACACAAGAAGTTGCATCAGACAGGATGTCCAATGATTAGTCATGCGCGATTTCATACATGGCTGTGAACTCAGTTATTCACACTACACAAGACCGACACACGTTTCCAACCGTTGACAGCGCGGGTTGCGGTGAGGGTAAAAGGCAGAATGAGTTTGCGGAATGGCATGTGGCATGACTTGCGGAATGGCATAATTATGCGGAATAAATTACTTAAAGAAATACATTAACTGCAAATAACCGCTTTACGTAATGTTACGGGCTCAAACATACGATCTTGTCACGTTTTCAAGATGGCGGCTGTTCGGTGACAAGAAGGTTAACCCATTTACAACGCCACTTTTGCGCTCGTCGTAGCCATATTTTTCGGTCAACACAAAGAAAAATTATCCTTCAAGTGATATTCTGTATTCTGGAGGTAAATTATTTTAGTTATCAGGTTGTATTTTTTGGAAGAAATCCATCACTTATGTGTGTTTTATTTTTTATTGCTGCAAAGTTTACACAGGAAATGGCGTTTATATATGAAACTGCGTGGTGGAATTTGCCGAAAATGTCGGCAAGTTGCTCTTCGAATGTGCATGAATCCACTAGATAGAAGTTGCCTCTAAGCGCGACTTATCTTCTTGGCGAATTTAGTGCTCGAAGTTGGGTTGCTCTCGCAGGCTACAGTCACACAGTCTATCATCAAATCCAATTTTATTGATATCTTCTGAGAGCTGCTGTTTTCCAAGAAATCATAGCACCCATATAACTGGCAAAATATAACCCATCGATCTGGATCTGTCATGGATTTATGCTTACTCAAATAATTTTATAATTCGTGAACTTTCATTTCTTGCACGGAATCGACACAGAACACTTCTTCCTCAAAATAAAATACAACCTGATAACTAAAATAATTTACCTCCACAATACAGAATATCACTTAAAGGATAATTTTTCTTTGTTTTGACCGAAAAATATGGCTACCACGAACACAAAAGTGGTGAACCTATACGCTTCTTGTCACCAAACAGCCGCCATCTTGAACAATATCGTATGGTTTGAGCCCGCAGCATTACGTAAAGCGGTTATTTGTAGTTAATGTATTTCTTTAAGTAATTTATTCCGCATAATTATGCCATTCCGCAAGTCATGCCACATGCCATTCCGCAAACTCATTCCGCCTTTTACCCTCACCGCGCGGGTTGGTTTATTATTTTGCACGATTATCATATCGGGATAATAATTTGAAAACACAAACCAAGTTTATAAACTGTGATAGCGTGAGCCGGCCGGAATCCGGACCCAAACAAGCGGAACAGGTATTTCCGGTTGGGAAAACATACAAAAAGTCAAATGGGAAATAACACGCAAAGTTTATCCGACTCTAATTCGTCTCATAGCTAGGCCAAACTTTCTGTATTCATTGTAGTTAAGCTAAACGTTTCAATTGAAGGGAGACTCATGCGTTTGGTTTTAATGTATAAGAGTCCGTTTAAACCACGCCTTAAAAAGTAGCTTATTTCAGGCTCTAGAGCAAACGTAACAGGACTGTGAGCCCGGTATGAACAAACGAGAATTCAAAACAATAAAATAGCTTACCGATATTCCAATCCCTGCCAACAAAAATGACAGAGTTACGGCAGACATGGCAGTATTGACTAGTCTTTTTAAAATCTAGTCGACTTCCCATGTGCTCTTGGACACACTGTTCTATCCATAGCTTGCTTTTTAAAATCCTATCTCCGCGCACTGTTGCAAGGATCTCGTCAAGTGTATACGTGGCAAAAGCTTATTGAAGCATACAGCCACGAGCCAATCAGATACTGGCAAGATGCTGTCATAATCACTTGAAGTATAAGGGGAAACCCCTTTTACAATGCGGACATGACCCGGAAATCCGAGTGCCCAAATACCTAATGTGTTTCTTTTATTCATAGCATAAAAGCTTGGGATGTTTTTGTATAGAGCCCTACAAAATCCATGTTTTTTTTTAAATATACGATTACATTTCAGGCGGTAAATATTGGGGTAGAGAGTGTATAAAGGGTCGAAAAGGGAATTGAATGTATGTCCAAAATATGTTGCTTATCCAGACCATTCCTTTACACTACAAGGCGAAACCATCGATAGGACTAAACCATGTATGACTACAGTGCTTGTGTTAGATAGAATAGAAAACGTCTACGAGCTCGATCGACTTTATCATTCCAATAACACTCAAAAATTGAAATAGATACCTGTACTGAGTAATGAATGATCTCTAAAACATTTAATTCATAGCCTGTTCCAGGCGTTCGGATAGTGGAGAAGAGACTCGCCACTCTTCAGGGGCACCCAACGGATCGTTTCGTTGGAATATCTGTTCGGAAGGCCTATAATCGCCTCAGATATTCGGTTATTGAAATGTCATCTCAAACTTTCTAAATATGGAAAAAATAATGCCTTTTGTTTTCGGAGAGATAAAAATGTCGTTTTGGGTACAAAAACAGGTCAGCTAGGATTTTCGGACAGGCAAAAGCAGCTCATAAATTCGGGTGATAAGATTTGAATCCCTAAAACTTTCTGAAGTTTGAAAGTTCAGCTAACGTATCCGAAAAGATACATTTTTCTTAGCGTTTAAAAACAAGCCATTAAACTGCACAAAAAGCACAATTACAACGTAAAAACGACGTTCCGACACCTACAGGAAAATTTTGTCGTTGGGTGCCCCTGACTCTTCGCGCTTCGCGCGTCTTTTCGTGTCGCTCCCCCACTATCCGAACGCCTGGAACAGGCTATTCAATTCAAGGACCGCCACACGACCTTTTGGAGATGAATCGGTCATGAGGCAAACTATAATTTCGAGTTTAAGCTCATCACGTTATATCCCTGTTTATATCCATGGCTGTCGGCGGTAAACGAAGAAATTAAAGAAACAATTTTCTTGAAAACGGCAACTTTTGGTGATAAATAAGCTCATTTCAGTTATAAAATATATATTTCTAAATCGCGTGATCAAAATATGTATAGCGATGTTTCTCGTTACGTCACCTATTGTTATTAATGTGCCAACCAGAGAACTATTGGCTGTTGAAACAAAGAGTTATTTTGTAATTAATGGTTGGCAAATTTTAATAACAAAACAAATTTGACGTAATGTTGATCAACAGTGAACACTCCTATAGTACGAGTAGAGCAAATAAGTTACCTATAAAATATGATTTGGGCATTCGCAGCTGTTGTGACCTTTTGAAGGTGTTGAATAATTTGCTCATGACATAATTTTAACTAAATAGGTCTAAATGCAGTACAGCAAGGAAAATATATATTTATAGAGAATAATTCAGTTTCATATAGCGTAACAGCAGTCACTCGTTAGAAAATTTAATTTAACAAATAACCAATTCAAAACCTGTGTAAGGACAGTGTAGTGCTGGTCATTAGCTTGCGTGTAGGAATTCACTCAATATGCAAGTTTATTCATAAAAAACATGTTGATTTGTTTAGATTATACTGAAGTGTATACATCCTATTCCAAAATGGCTGTCAATTTAAAATTATTTTGTATGTATTTAAATTTAAATAATTAACCTCACTAACCTCGTTTTTGAGTTGATAATTCAAAAGAATGTTTACTCTAGAACGAGGTTAGTGAGGCAAATTTAAATGCATACAAAATAATTTTAAATTGGCAGCCATTTTGGAATAGGGTCTATGCAGCACTTTCAATCGAGCTGGTGATTGTAATTTTTCGATATCTTTAGAACTGTTTTGGAAAAAAACAATAAGATGGCACCACATGGTGTTTATTTGAACTTGAGTCGATCTTCAGCGCCATCATAAATCGATGTTTTAATTAAATTTATGTTTGATTTTTTTTTCTTCATATTTTTCATTCAAGTGTGAAGTGTGTTTTTTAACATTCCTGAAGCGCTCTAAGTACTCCATACAAAAGATCGACTTCAATCAAAACACGTGACTGGGTCTCTTGGACAGATATCCATCACGTCTTGAATAGTACGTCATATTTTGATTCCTTTTAGAAGCATTACAATTCACATTCAACCACAGCTTTGGCTAACTCAAACAAAAAGACAATAACAAGAAACTTCCAGGTGTATTTCTTGCGAACGAATGCTATTTTAGAAAACAATATGAAGGCTTCAGTTGTTTGTATTGTTTAGAAATACGTTTGACGGATGCTTCGCTTTAAATTTTGCACACGAAAGCATTTTCATCGCGACATGCCTGTATACTTTAAAATAGCTTAGTCAGTCCAGATTAAATGTGACAAAAATTGAAAGAATACCGTTCACCTCGTGATCAATTCTCGACGCAGCGTAAAAAAAACTTGACAGGCTTATACCGAAGCGTGATTCCCTCAATAATGGCATTCGGCTGTGAATTTAGGTACCGCGCCCCAACCAAACTCCACGTGGTTTTACATATGCATTCTTTATTCGATGTACATAATATTAAGGAGTTTAAAAAGCCAACACACTTCCGAAGCTTGATGAAATTAAAAAGTTAAACGTCAAGCAAGTATTCGATATCAGAATTATTTCATAGATCACAATTCTAGTCACCGACTGACTGTCGAGCGTCGAAAGGAACTTGGCACTAAAAATAGCTGGGCCACGACACACTCTTCGCTGGCGAGGCTTAATGTAATATTCAGCAATAAATCTGCTTACCGTTACTCTCTGTACGATGACCATTTGCAAGAAAAACGCCAGCAGTGACATGGTGACAATGTTTAGTAAACCCGGTGGCTTTGAGCTGGTTCTACTTTGCTGTAATTATAAATTACTGGTGTATAAACATGGAAGTCGTAGTGTGCTAGATATGCTAGAGAAGAACATTCTAGACTGTTCTAGAATTTCAATTATTATTACTTGATTGACGTTTTGGAGAGCAAGGGGGTTCCCCGTTTTATTAAGCAGGCGGCTCAGAACAAAGTGATAAGTTTCAAAAGAAGCTGTTGTGCATGCCGCGTCGTCCTTGAAATCAACTTGAAGTTGTCATGATCGCTGCAACGAATTTGAAAACTGAGCTGACTTGTTCGTGCGGCAACATGTAACTCCCTTCAGAACTAAAATGTAACGTGCATCTACTTATCCGTACCTTTCGCATGCTTTGTAGACCTACGTATCACGTGATGACTTGTTATCATTCTACGTGTCTACCAACATGAGGGGTGGTGAATGGTCTTTCAAAAATGTGGGTCTCGCAAAATTTTAGTCAAATTTCACGTGGCTCACAGTCTCGTTTTCTGAGCGGTTCTGTATGTCTCACAGTCTCGATTTTTCTGCAAAGCCGTTTTGGAGTCTATCTTGGTCTCGCAATCTAAAAACTCAAAAAGACTCGGTCTCGCAGAGAAAAACGCTAGTCTCGCCGTCTCGCAAAGTCTCGAATTTACCATTCGCCACCCCTAACATGGCGTCTTGTTCTCCATGACATGGCATTCATAACGGTCACAGATTGCCCGTTTCCCTCTTGAGTGGTATATTTCTCAATTTATATCGCCTCGTAATTAGTGTAAATTTTTAATTAGTGTAAGTGTTTTGTTTTCTATGGCATGGCACCGTCTGTTTACTTTTCTAAAATCAATGTGCCACTTCAGGCGGTCAGAGTTGAGCGAAGGAACTAAAATATATTGTAGGAATATATAGACCACAACGGAGGATTCAAACGTTGGGCCACATACTTCTGCAAGCGTTTTGGAGTTTGAAGAACCTTGTTTGAAGAATGACCCCCTATGTCACCGACGCTTTTTTGGCGATCTTTTAATACAGATGGAATTAAACCTCTAATCGTTCAAATCCTCGAAACGCCGCAACAAGGAATACAACAAGGCATCGGATAAATATGGACTGGACCATTGGACTATTGGACCATTGGACTATTTTTTGGACCATTTTTTGGACCATTTTTTGGACCATTTTTCCTTCTTTTTTGGGGCGAGAACGTTTTTCGCGACTCTTAATATTTAGGGAGGGGTGGGTGGGTAGTAGTTTCCTTCATCTGTGGGGGGGGGGTAGGAATTATAACACTTGCTCCTGAATAGTATTGTGTTGGAACATATAAAATATAGAGAACGGTTTTCGCGACTGTTAATACTTGGGGAGGGGTGGGTCGGTAGTTTTTTGTGGGGGGGGGGGGGGATAATATAATACTTAATACTTAATACCAGTCTCGCATTTGCTCCGCTCACTTCACAGACTTGCAGTGAACATGCTATTGTTTCGAACTCAGAAGTGTGCATGTGTCGAAAACTGGAAAGGGATCACGTTTTGTCTCGTGTGATTGCGAAAGATATGATTCCTTTTGTTATTGTACTGTCTGGAAGAACATTTTATGCAATCAGCTTTTGTTTATTCAAGCCGTGTGTCGGAGAGATAAGGGTCTGTAGTCAAAATGGTTTCTTGTTTCTCAGAGGTGGACTTTGTACGAGTGTACAAAAAATGTTCTCGAAATAAAACTGAAAACGCAAAAAATGCGAAAGCGCATGTGCTTGTACCCCACAAGTGAACACAGCAGAGCTCTGTCTTAAAATTTACGAGGTGGAAATTCGGTGCAGCTTTTAGCCTGTAAGTGCAACAACGGAAATACCTATGCAACTAGTAGACGATACTTATTTTCAGCAAATGATAACCAGTTAGTTATAATACTTTGGAAAGTCTACTCTTAAAACATGGATGAGTCGTTTCTGTTAATTATATATTAAAAAAATAGATAAGCCTCCTCCTTGAAGAGGTTCAAATTCGATATATATTCACTAACAATGCCCCTGACTGTTTCGCGGCCAGAATAGGTACAAGCGTTAAATCCCCAAGTATTTTAAAGTATTATAATTCGACCCACCCCTCCCCAAGTATTAATAGTCGCGAAAACCGTTCTCTATATTTTATATGTTCCAATACAATACTATTCAGGAACAAGTGTTATAATTCCTACCTCCCCCCCCCCCCCACAGATGAAGGAAACCCACCCACCCCTCCCTAAATATTAAGAGTCGCGAAAAACGTTCTCGCCAAAAAAAAAAAAGGGAAAAAATGGTCCAAAAAATGGTCCAAAAAATAGTCCAAAAAATAGTCCAACGGTCCAATGGTCCAGTCCATATTTTACCCGATGCCATACAACAAGGAGTGCGGGAGATCAAAATTGCACAAACAAACGGACTGCCCGGCGTTATTATAAACTCAACAATCATGGCAGTATTGTAATACTTTGTTGGATCACTATTATTATTAAATGAAGCAGCTGTTGTGGTGGTGTTTTCTTTGTAAAGATTCCAGTATCAAACAGTGCGGTTGTTTTAGAGAACACAATGAATTTCAAAACCGCCATTAATCTGTATTAATGCGATGATAATTGCATTGTTGACAGTTTCCTTTCACACAATGATTGATGACATTTATTTCTAGACACCCTGTGGTAATATTTATCTTGTGTTTAATGAAGCATTATTCAACTTCTCGGATGTGCTTTTATAATTATGTCGAAAACATTTGATAAACACATAATTAGCTCTATCAGACAGTTGTAAGCAAAATGCACCTGTTTTATTTTAGTTATTGGTCAGCTGTATATTTGTATGTTGCATCTTGTTGCTTTCAATGCTTAAATTTCAACAAAAAACTGTTTAATATATTTACAAAATTAGCTTTTAGCCACTTGCCCTGAGAATTGACTCTTTCTGATTGTTATGACTAGAGAGTACCGCCAAGAATGTGCGAATTGACCACATTGACCATACTGACTGGCATGACTCGGCGGTTTTCGAGAAGAGCATCAATCGGCCTATGCTACGTGAGCGGTGCTAAAATTCTGAGCGTTTTACTTTATAGCATCGAAAGGTTTAAATAACAGTAAACGAACAAGGTTTTCCCGCCATCATCTGGTCGAATAGTTGAAAGTTCCATGCATCCAGTTCGACAACTGAAATACGCCATGATTTATATTCAGCTATCAATTTTCAAGTATGTAATTTAAATAAGTGAAAAATAACTATATAAAAATAAAAGCTATTCATGTTTGACGCCATTAAAATAGCAAACCACTCAGTGTTCTAAGAGTGTTTTATGAGTGGGCAAACACGCCATACATTCCACTTTGTCTCAGGGTTTAGGCGATGTAGTTTTTCACAAGACTCGCTCGGAAGTCAACATTAGTTATAAATGGCTTCAAAAATCAAAACTCGTACAGACCTGTCCAAGTGCCTTGAGACATAATCATGCCAGTACTTATGGAAGTTCAAAATGGCCGACAAGTGTTTAGGAATTTGTGTTATGACTCTGGTGAATAATCTGTAATGATCATCTGAATTCAGACCTTTGGGTACTTCATTGCCGTTACTACCGCTCTTTTATTTGCCACGAACGTCTTTCAAAACCAAATCATGAATGAATGAATGAATGAATGACTCAGTTTCCGAGATTCCCATCCTGAACTGAAAGCAACGACTTATACTATCGGTGCCCTGTTTGCCCATGATTAGTAGGTAGTTATGCTTGAATTGGTTTAAAGTTGTACATGTCAAAGTGATTTTATAGGCAAACGCTGTTTGTTATTACTTAGTACTACACCGACAGGTAAACTAAGAGACATACTTACCGCTATTCCAATGCTACTTATAAAACATACCGAATCGTGTTCAGCATGTTGATTCCTTTTTGGTAGGCTTGTTACAACAATGTTCAACGTGGCTACAAGCACGAAACATGTGCACACATATACGTTATTAAACGGACTTTGATACCATGGGCGAGGCGAGCCAAAGAAACTGTCACTCACACAGACTGTATTAACCAATGAGAAACAAGTTGACGTATCGATCGGGTTTTTAATTAGGGAAAGTCCCTTCTTTAAAATTCGTCGGAAACGTTAAGAGAGTGCAAGCAAGCCCAGACTTGTCACGATAAACAGTGTTGTTGTACAGTCGAACCTCCGCTCACGGACACCTCCCCGTAGGCGGACACTCTCGTAAGCGGACACTTGGTCATGTTCCCAGCTACATGCAAACACTAGTCTACATTTTTAACTTCCCATAAGCAGACACCTCTCTTAAGCGGATAGTTGTTCTGGTCCAAGGAAGGTTCGACTGTATTCTATTTTCACCCCTTCCGGTTTCCGTTTTTGCTCATTCAGTCTCTCCCACGAGTTTAATTTATATTTCTCATTCAGTATTTTCCTCTTCGTTTCGCATTTGCCTAGGGGAAAACGAGGTGGGTGGTCAATCAAATGTTATCAAACGCGTTTCAAATGGCCTTGAACCTCCTTGGTCCCACCGAACACATTATCACGGCCTTTATCGTCTGTATGCCAGGTGTGTAGTAATATAGGGCGCGAGTTGGAGCGGCGCATGCGAGGGATGTCGAAATGTGCGAGAAGCTGTAGAAAAAGAGCAACAGCATGTATTTCCTTTCTTCTCGTTTCGCGCGCGTCTCTACTTGTCTCGGAGGAAACTGGCTAAATCTGTAATGCTATCATTTAAGTTGACAACTGGAAAATATCTATACACTGTATACAAATGCAGATGAAAAAACGGACAGCGACTAATTAAACTCAAATGAATCAAAATTAATGTTAGCCTGTAAATACTCCAGCTTTGACATACTTTTTGATGTAGGCACCGGTTCGATTACGACAATTCAATTAATCAAGAAGTGGAATCACTGATGTTGACTTCAGTGTAACCGATAGTCTTGATCTCAATGGCCCGTTATCTGTATATTAATGTTGAAAACACACTTTAAACAAACTCCGCGCGCTGTTTGTATATGCTACCGCTCATGAACTCCAGATCCAGGACCGCAACCGCGGCAGTTGCAAGGAAAGCACTGACAAAGACTAAAGTCCATACCTCAAATCGGTTATAAATTAAAACATAACCTGACATTCCAGACAAATAGAACATGGCCAAGCCCTTATGTTAAATAAAGCTATTTTATAAAAAAGCGAGCTTCTACTCGTCCAACATGCAAAACAGGCCGACAGAAAAAAGCGATACCTCGGATGTCCGCTGCATGCAATCAATCCGTTTATATCATTTCAAGCCTTTAGCCAATTATCGCCTGCAGTTAAGAGATAATGATAATACGTAAGCTTAAATATATTTTAAAAAATCATCCTGTTTGCCCCACGTAGAGTTTAGAGCCACCCTGTAATAAAGTCATGACCTCGCCAGTATTTTTCAAACGAGAGATTCGTGGCAACATTTGTTTCTCGTCAACACGAAACTGCTATGTCACAATGTTTTCAAAATAAAATGTATTCCAGACTCCCTGAATAAATTGGGTGACAATTGGATAATCTGAGAAAAGCTTTCACGCTTTAAAACAATAATCGCATTATAAAGTGCGTATTTATCCATTTCTAAAGAGATTGACACGTTACTGCGCACGGGAGGCCCCTGAAGCGAAACGTCATCACGCATGATGAATCACCATGTCTTTGCTTGGATTGAAATACTTGATACGATAATAAAAGTTACCAAGTCCGACAACATTATTTGTTCTACTAGCTATACATCAAAGTTAGCAATCAGTTAAAACAAAAAGTAATCTTCGAGGATGAAAGGGGGCCCGACATAAAAAAAATGCCGACATCATGTCGGAGTATTTTTCGCTTCATGAGGCATATGTTAAAAAACTTGCCGAAAAAGCATAAAATAGCGCGGCTATTATAGTACCCAAGCTTTAGCTAGCTCGTGCCGATGGCTCGGTTTATCCACATTACTAATCGGAAAAAGATAGTTTCAAGAAGTGTGCATAAATTAAAAATAAAATAAATAAAATTCCATATGTATACTCTAACCGACGCTTGTAGTGAATTTACTTCAGACAACGTACCGTCCATCTTAGTGACTGTATGCGCGATGTCATGCATAACTGACAATTAATGAAGCTAACTGACTAACAAACTCGATTGTGCGAAATGACAGAATGAACTCAGAGAGACAGCACTGCAGAAGACCGACACACGTTTCCAACAGACAACAGCGGGTAGACTTTCAAAATTATAATAATTTTAAACACAAACGACATTTGAACTGCAAATATATTCAATGTTGATATGGCGTGAGCCGACCGGAATCCCGACCCAAACAAGAGGAACAGGAATTTCCGGTTCGGAAAACGTACAAAAACTCAAATGGGAAACAATACGCAAAGTTTATCCGACTATGTGTGTTCTAGCTCTATCGTTTCTTAGCGAGGTAAAATCTTCTGTATTCATTGCTAAACGTTTCAATTGAAGCGAGACTCATACGCCTGTATAGGTGTTCCATTCGGTGCTGGAAGATTCCTTACTGAAACCGCGCCTTAAAATTTAGCTTAAAGTGCAACTAACCCCAAATATTTTTATTCGCTTAAATAAATGTACTTGTTATTTGAAACTTAACTGCGAAATTTTTTTTGGATTTGGTTGAATCCTCGATTTTCTGTGCCCCGGCAAAGTGACCAAAAACGCCGCCATTTTTGTTCACGGCCGCGTTTTTGACTGGGAATGAATTTAGCGGCTAGTGACGTCAACTCAGGAGCCTTTGATCCTTCGCGTCCACTCATTTCCTTCAGGAAGATGCGATACACATTCGAAAAGTGTGTAGAAACGCCTTCCAGGTGCGTTATTGGCCGTTGCAGTAACACCCCAGATTTAGAGAAAGGTATACTATACCATTCTAGAGCGATCGTCGAGAAAATACGAAAAAGACGGTGGATGTAAACTCAAGCGAACGAAGTAAAGTGGGACTGTGAGAGCCATTGCTCAAGAACTCCGTCTAGAATTTGTCCGCGCACTTCTAGCAGGCTGACTTCCAAAGGCTATTTAACCCGGTCGAAGCCAACCCAACTAGCCATCGACCAAATGTTACCGAGAACCTATCTCTACCATCGCTATAGCCAGAAATGTAAGCGCATGAAATTCAGTAGCGCGAGCGTAGAAATTTATATCCGAGCATTCATCCGTAGTATCGCGCATCTGTAATGGCGTTAACATTTCACCCTCGTGCGAAGCAATTTCAGGAATATTGATGAAAGTCAAAGACGAATTTCTTTCGAAGGATAAAATAGGAAAAATGACAAAAGATTTGAACTCCAAAAGTTTTTCTGAGGCCGGGAAATAAGCAGTGCGATAAACCGTATACTCATCGTAATATCAACGCGGACTACAGAGGGAACAGGTCCACTTCGCTTATCGAGGTTTAAAAAGTGCTATTTATTTGACGGTTTTTACTTCAAAATTAACTTAGTTCACTATGGTGGTTATTTGGAGTAGCAACGACAAACGTTTGAGGATGTCAAAACTGTTGTGATGTGGCTTGTTTCCTTTCAGCTTGTTTTTTTATGGCTTCAATTTCCAGGCCCGAGCAAGCCGCGCGGAGCAAACCGATTTTCAATCGATCGAAAAAAGCCGCGAGCGAGAGAAAACTGCGACAGTTACTTGGCTTTTGTAAAATCAAAACCCTCTAAATGGTGAAAAGCTGGCATTTAACAGAATAACCATTGCTTACAAAATACATACTCGCTAAAGCAAAAATATAAATGATCATACGGCTCGCGTATATCGATGCATGGGAGTACTATAGGTGACAATAATTGCTTACCATTGACTGACTTCTTCAGTGCTATCTAAGCGGTCCTTTGTGCTTTCTTTTCGACTCTTCGTTGGCTTTGACCTCCTTTTCGCATTTAGTTGTCCATTCCAGGTGACCGGGCAGTTCATCCAAGAAGATATCTTACTCATTGCTGCTTGAAGTATCGATTGCGAATCTATTTGTTTACATCTGGTTTGACAAGTATTAGTGATAAGACTAACCAAGAATCCACTCTTTCTTTGCCGTCAAGTCTAGCTTGAATTGCTTCCTCTAGCTTCTTGTCTTCTTCTTCTTCCTCCTTTTCGTATTTCTTCAGCCATTCCTCGTCCACATACTGTTCGTCGGCATAAGCGAAAGCCATCCCATCTGTGTGCTTCGATCATCACGGGAAGCTTGCGACCCGTGCATCTTCCACTTCGATCTCAACATTTTTGTGTCATAGTCTTCCGAATTGTAACTAGACTCCGAATTTGAGTCACTAGATGACATATCTAGCTTGAGTTAAAATTCTGTGGCTTTCGAAAATAAAACGGCTCGGAAATAACGAAAAGAATATCTACGCTCGAAGGATTCCCAGTCAAATGCTTGTAAACATGATAATTCACACTCCTGCTTTGACGTCACATTGCTCGACCCAGGACTCCCATTTGCGCGGTGGTGAACATGGAAAGCCTGACTTTAAACAACTGTAGAAACGCGGGGATTTTATCAATCACGATAATTTTTTCGCAGACGTGATCGGGGCAATAGATAGATTTTAAAGAGAAAAAAAAAATTTGGGGGGTTAGTTGCACTTTAAATTACCTATAATACACATGAAACAGGACTGCGAACAAACGATCATTCAATAAAAGCTTACCGATATTCCAATTCCCGCCAGCAAAATTGACAGAACGGCAGACATGACAGTATTAACTGTAGTCTTAAATCTAGTCGACTTCCCATGTGCTCTTGGACACACTGTTCTATCCTTGCTATTTAAAATTCTATCCGCGCGCACTGTTGCATGTGAGGGTCTCGTCAAGTGTATACATGGCAAAAGCTTATTGAAGCATCCAGCCACGAGTCAATCAGATACAAGTTATAAGACGATGACATAATCGAGTATAAGGGTGTAGAATGAAAGCTTTATGGTTTATGGAGCCCGAAGTTCATGATTTTTGTTTCCAATACGATTACATTTCAGGCGGTAACTATTGGGGTAGAGAGTGTACAAAGAGTCGAAAAGGCCGGAAATTGAATGTATGTCCAAAATCTATTGTTTTCTCAGACCATTCCTTTAGCCACTACAAGGCGAATGACCATTGGTCGCAACCATATATAATTGACTTAGAACTGCGCAAAAAAGTTCCAAGATCTAGCTTGTCATGCCAGTCAGATAAAATTGTCAAAGTCTACGAGACTGATCGACTCAATCACGGCCGTTACACTCAAACATTGAAATAGACTGACCTGATATCTAAAACATTCTGAACAGTAAACAATTCAAGGACCGCCACACGACCTTTTGAAGATGAATCGGTCATACTGACAGTCTACTGATCTGATCTTTCGATATGACCGATCGAAAGCTCCCTGTTTTTGTTTCTTTGCATGGCCGCCGGTAAAGGGAAGAGAATAAAGAAACAACCTCTTCTTGAAAACTGCAACATATGATGATAAATAGGCTCGTTTTAGTCTTAAAATATACATATATAATTCGCGTGAGTATAACATATTTATAAAGTATACCGTCCACTGAGTAGAGCAAATACGTAAGCTACAAAATACGATTGGCATTTGCAGCTGTTGTGACCTTTTGAAGGTATTTGCTCAAAACAACAACAAGAAATACGTTTTTTTTTATATCCATGTATATAGAGGGAATAATTCAGTTTTGCAACAGCAGTCACTCGGTTGGACAAGTCGAATTTTAACAAATAACCAATTCAAAACCTATATCAGGACAGTGTAGGTAATTAGCTTACGTGTAGGAATTGAATTAATATATGGTTGCATGTTTATTTAGTAAAACAAATATTTTTTGAATTGTTTAGATTACTGAAAAGTATGCCGTATTTTCAAGTTCAGGTGATGGCGGGTAGTAATGTTTCGATCTTTAGAATCTTTTTTTGAAAATAATAAATATGACACGATGTTTCAGTATTCTTTGAATTCGCGTAGCTCAGCGCCACTGCATCATAGATCCGCGATGTTGTGACGAATTAGGTATGTCTATGTTTCTGTTGTTGTTGTTGTTTTTTTGAGTGCCTTTTTCGCATTGTTTTCATAACATTCCTGGTACGCTCTAAATACTCCATACAATCTCTCTTGGACAGAGATATCCATCACGTCTTGAACAGTACGTGATATGTATTCCTTCTCAGTAGAAGCAATACAATTATCATTCAACCACAGCTTCGGTTACCTCAAACAGAAAGGCAATAACAAGAAACAAACTGTACGAATGAGATGAGCAAACGTGCCTCATCCAAGTATTCCGATTGAAACTTTTGACCCGAGACGACAGGATGCATGGATAAGTACCCGTCGCCTTTTATATGATCTACACTGTCGTCCACGAACATGCAGTTCACATTGCCAGAAATCCATCCTCGTCCCCAGGGCTCCTCGTTTTTTTTCTTTGCGCCGGAAACAAGTAGCCCTGGTCGCAATAAAAAAATCGAATTTTTTCATTGGCTGCTAAAAAATGAATGCGCACTACGGATAAAAATAACACACTACTACGCACGACATTCTGCTTCCGGAAACCACTCATTCTCGTTCCCAGATCCTACCACTGGAAAACACGATACCTCGAAAAATGGCGCCCGCGTAATCAATTTATCACTTGCTTGCAACGGAATTGTTCTTGATCGTTACCACACTATTTTGTTGCTTGGCTGTAGCAAAGAAGCAGAGGATATTTGTGTGAATTTGAGCCGATTCTGTCCATAAGATGTGTATCCCAAGAAAATTTGTCTTCGTTACAAAGTTGGACTCTGCGGTAGGTTTATTCAGGTTTCTTACGAATACGTGTACTTCATTCTTGGAAAGATCAAGAAACAAAGTTCATAATTTGACAAAATGCTACTATATCACGTCCCCGAAAAGCCGAATCATTTTTCTCTGCCTCCATGACTGCGTTTTTGAAGCACTTTAGTTCATGCTAGAATTGAGACTTGTTTGGAAAATGGTCTAATATGGTTTCTATAAGCTTAATTTCCACAGACAGACGGACAGTTCACTACGATTATCGCCATGATTAATAATTACAGTTGTACCTCGGGTTTTCGAACTCGGTTATTTCGAACACCCCCGCTAGTTCGAACTGATTTTTGTTTCCCTTTGCCTAAAATCCATCCCGTTTATTTCGAACTCTAATTACAAAGTTCATGTCTGTCTGCTGAACTCTCCACAGAGGTGGTCACTGCTGTAATTGACTGATGCATAAAGCTGGTCACTCTCATTGTCAACTCAGTATTTGTGACATAGTGGGTATCTGCCAGTATCAGCTAGTACAAATGTTTGTCTTCAGTGTCTCGAAGTGTTGATGGCTCAACAACAGCAAACCATGAATGCAGAAGTGTTGCTTATTATTTACACTGGAAATGGAGTTAAAAAGGCCATTTTGTCCTGGTTTGGAAATCAAAAATATAATTAAATTAATCATGTTGGATGCCACTTATGTGCTTCAATTTCATTTCACAATGGTGTTTATTTTCAACAACATAATTATACAACATTTCATTTTGCTCTAAAAAGGAAGCAACTTCAACTTTTAATCATGATTCATATTAATTATCAACCATGTAATTGAGAGTGTAACATTAAAAGACTGTTTTCGTTCTGTAGAGGGTGTTGTCATCTTTACTCATAGTTACTGGTTGATGTAATGACTACATGTACATACTTTGGTCTACTGAACATTATTCATGTTTAATAATTATGTCATCTTTATCTTCTCTACTTGCTTCTTCCAATCACTTCACTTACAGACCTGTTTGCAGTCTGGAGTGTTTGTGGAGTACAATACTGGAGAAGAAATATGGGTACCTCCCACCTACAAGATTGTGTGGCAAAAAATGTTAACAATACAAACATGATGCAAAAACAGAAATTTCAATATTAGAAAGCAACACAATGGCTTCACATTAATTTCACCAAAAGGTAGTTTATGTGATTTTCAATGTGCTTTGCCAAAAAAATCCAAACATAATCTTGTGAATTTGTCAAGGTGACCGTTTAATACGGGTCAAAAACAATAAAAACAGCTCACTGGGACTTGCAAAAGGGTGGGTGACTACGTCCTCTTAATAGAGGTGACTGCTTAACAGAGGGAAAGTTTACAGTGATTAAGTGAAGCAATTTCCAGGACTTTCACCACTGACGGCGTTACTTAAAACAGGGCTGCTTAATACAGGTTTGACTGTACATTGTATGTTAAACCAATGTCAGTGGCAGATCTAGGGAGGGGCCAGGGGAACTGCCCCCCTTTTCTTAAAAAATGGTTTGGTGAAACTCCCCCCCCCCCCCCCCCCCATCTTTTTGAGCAAGAAAAGACCAATCTTCACTTCCTGACTTTCAAGCATGGAAACGCCGATCTTAACTTCAATTCAACCACCCCCATCAGGCCCGCTCTTGAAGTTCAGCATGTCTGGATACACCACTGAATGTGAACCACTGTACCTCCAGTTGACACATCTATGCCAAACCCAAAAGCAATAATTATTGTAACTAACAAAACTCACGCACTTGCAATATACAATGTACAGTAAGTCAGTGAACATCTTAAGGGGGGATTCTACCTGAATTTCAATGAAATTTGAAGAGGTTTAAAGAAGGGATAGAAGGAAAAAAAAATATTTTGGAACACCAACAGACAGTTGATACCCACGCGGGTGCTCTTGCGTGGTTATCAACTGTCGTCAATTGTCAATCTACTAATTTTTAACTTCAAATTCTAATTTTAAAACTACATTAAATCTTCAATATTTCTTATTTCCCTAAATTTTACAACTCCTTTGAGAAAAACTATTTCCTCCCCAAAATACCCAAAAATCACCCAAAAATTTACAAAACACCCCATAACATAGATTCATGGGATGAGTGGAGAGTTTTTGGATTGCTTGAAACGCGAACGAGATATTTCCATTAAACCCATGTTAAGTGGCGGAAAAATGGCATTCAGGTAGAATCCCGCCTTAACCAGACTATAACAATCAGGGGCAGATTCAAAGGGGGGAGGAGATTGGGTGGCTAGCCACCCTCCAAAATCCGCCCCAAAAAATAAAATTAAGAACCATTTACATAGAAAATGAATAGAAGCGCACTGTAAAAGTTGCTGCTTTTTAGCTAGCCCTGTTCAAAAATTCTGGATCCACCCTGACGGCACC
Source organism: Desmophyllum pertusum (assembly GCA_029204205.1). Lineage (NCBI taxonomy): Eukaryota > Metazoa > Cnidaria > Anthozoa > Scleractinia > Caryophylliidae > Desmophyllum > Desmophyllum pertusum. The sequence continues at coordinate 1,423,021 of MU827783.1, read as the reverse complement.
TTTTGTGCATGGTATTGTGCAAAGAGAAGATCAATAAATTTACATAAGAGAAGAAGATAAAGTTTATGTTGAGCAAGTTCTTGTTCAAAGTAACAGTAACACTGCAGAAACAGGTTTCAAGGCTGCTATAGATACCGTAAAAGCTCTATTAAGCCCCTGGGGGGCTTAATTAATTCTAGGCCCCAAGAAGGCGGGGCTTATTAGAGAGTGGGGCTTTTAAGCCCCCCCTCTCTCTCTAATAATAGAGAGGGGGAACTTATTTCAAATCAACAATTTTCGAGAAAATTCACATTCTTTTTTCAAACTTTACTATCACTATCACAACAGAACAAGAAATGGGTTATGTATCACCGTCTTACAATGTAATGCGTCATTTATACCCTAGCTGACCTAACTCAACGATAGTTCCAGAAATTAAAGGCCACGTCTCAATACAAAGTGACTGAAATGCCAAAAAAAATTGCTGAAAAGTAATTTACACCAACCTGACGGAAGCGGGGGGGGGGGGGGGGGGGGGAGGGTTTGGGGGTTAATAGAGAGGGGGTTGCTTATTAAAAAATCTGACTTCCAAAGGGGGGCTTATAAGAGAGGGGAGCTTAATAGAGAGGGGTCTAAATAGAGCTTTTACGGTAATGATATTGTCAGGGGAGTTCAAATATCAACTTCTCGTCACCATTGTTGCCCCTTGGGTTAAACTTTTTAACTGGCTTTAACTGTAACATTTATAATAAAATTATTAGGAACTAAAAATATATAAAAGTAAGGCAATTTCTTAAAGTCCTTATGGCAATACAATTTAACCACAATTTACATGACAACATTTTCAAATGTAATAACACCCCGGGAATAACAGCACAATAACAATTGCAGCGTGCAACAACAGCTTTTATTCTTCTCTCTACTCAATTTAACACCATAACATCCGAATTGGCTTTTGAAAAACACCTTAAGTAAATAGTTGAGCTTACCATGCACTGATTGAATGATGAAATCAGCCTCGTTCATTATATTACGTGTATTACCACAGTCTGAGATGTATATGCACGGTTTTCAACAAACATCAACCGACGGATTTACGTCTTGATTTAACTGGCATGGGTCTAACTACATATTTACAATTTTTGCACTCATACCTCGATCGAGAAATTATAGATCAGAATTGCTGAGAATTGGCACACGAGACATTCCAAAACCCACTGTTAAAACACATGAGCAATCTTTCCTCTGTAAGCCAACGACAACGACAATCCTTCTTCTCGACAGCTTTGGTACGTAGAGCTGCTATCTGTTCTGTTTTTAACACGGTGTTTTCTGAGAAAATCTTCAAGGATTCCCAGTATTCAAGCTCATTCGCACGCCATTACCTTTCCGGTTTGGTTTCTCATTCCCAGCCCCCCTCAAATATGTATTTGAGCATGAGCAGATGTGTCAGTAACTACTACCCATGCGCTACCGGATGTCCGGAATTTACGGACATCCGGTAACCGCTGCCACCAGAGCCTACGTTTCGAACGACCACGTGACCAAAAGAAACGGAGGATCTGGAAACGAGAATGCCAGAAATCTGGGTCAAAATGGCGCACGCGCGTGCGCATCACGTCTTTAATGGCGGCCGAATCGAGTAAGAAAATGTATGGAAATCGAACAAATTCTAAAATACAACAAATACGAGGTAAACTATCCCTTAGCCCCGACTCGATACATGTTCAGTAGTGATCAAGCTATGCTTCTAACATAAACATTTTCAAAAAGCATTAGTCTGCTTACTTCCCACGATGCGTTTTGACGTTCAATATTCCAGGTTCCATTAGCCATAGATTGCCTCAAAATATGGTGTAATCCATGCCAAATGCTTGTCGATTTGAGGAACAATCCTTCAAGCAGTCACTTAGCCGCGACTCGCATTAAATACCGGAGAGTTTGAAGTATACAAATCGTCCATAAAAGAGTCATTTCTTGCCAATAAGATCCTTCCCACGGCACTTGAAAACTGCTAATTTGTCCTTGATTTTGTGATCTGAGGCCATCTTTGGCAACGCTTTGGGAAGGAGAAATACTGAACAAAACCTCTCCGAAAACTCCACTCGAGCCGCCATCTTTTTTTTTTTCTTATCCAGCAAAGCTTGTCGGTATATAAACTAGTTCCAAGTTTCCTCGTTCTAAATAAAATGCCTGGCAAAGAATGTTTTTAGCCGCTACGACGAATCAAAACAATAATTTTATTCCTTTGGGCTTGTGATCAGTCGTTCAGCTTCATAAATCCCGAGAATTTTAGAAGACCTGTTCCTTTTCTTTTTTTTTCCATTAAAGAATAGATCTACCGAGCTCAAATTATGTAAAGTTTCATCCGCAATACGTTATTGCTGTCATTTATGCTACCGCCGCCATATTGAAAAACGATAAACCGCTGACAGTTCATTACGGGCTCGAAATGTCCGTGATTTCTGGTGATGAGTTGATTTACACAAACCATGTAACTTTTCCAGGTGTATTTCTTGCGAACGGATGCTATTTTATAGAAGACAATATGAAATACTAAGGCTTAAGTTGTTTGTATTGTTTAGAAAGACGTTTGACGTTTACTTCGCTTTAAATTTTGCACACGAAAGTATTTTCGTCACGGCACGTTTATGTATAGCTTAGCCCATATTACAGAAATTAAATGTGAGAAGCAAAATTGAAAAAATATCTTTCACTTCATTACGATTAATCAATTATCGGCGCCGGGGCAAAAAGACAACCGGCTTCTAACGAGGCGTGATTCCCTCAATGAAAGTACTGCGAATTCACCCCGCCCCAACCAAACTCCACGTGCTTTTACATATGCAATCTTAATTCGATGCCCATAATCTTCAAGGCTTAAAAGGCCAGCACGCTTTTGAAGCTTGAAGAAAAAAGTTACACAAGCAAGTATTTAAGATAGGGATAATTCCATATATCACAATTTTATTCTACTCACGAACTGCAGTCGAGCGTCGAAAGGAACTTGGCGAAATATTTGGGTTCGTGACTCAATGTTCAAAAATCTGCTTATCGTTACTCTCTGTATGATGACCATTTGCAGGAAAAAGGTCAGTAGTGACATCATGACAATTTCTGTTTCGTAAACCTGACGGTTTTGAGCTGGTTTCACTTTGTAGTAACTGCTGAATAAATATCGGAGTCGAAGTATGCTAGATCTTGCTAGATGCCTTTGCTTGCGAAGAACATTCCAGACATTTCTAGAATTTCAATTATAAAAATCGATTGACGTTTTAGAGGCCGGGCTTCCCAGTTTTATTAACTCGTTAGTATTCAAGCATTGAAATATCGTTCAAGAGTGCACGATACGAAAACAAATTGTCAAAAATTTGGCTTTTATTCGATCGCCGTGACATTTTCAGAATGGCGTTACCATACTCTAACCCATTCCCGTGGCGAGTTTGAACAGGGACAGTCCAATGTGTCTTACACAACATATTTATAAATACCGTTTGATGGGAGAATGGGAGAGATCTCGCGATACGTTTCGGACGGGATTCAGACGATCTTGAGGACGTTTTAGCAAGAGTTTTGGACTAAGAAAGTGATCCAGAAGGGATGCCAAGCAGTGAGGAAATTGAATTGCATCTGGAGCTCGAAAAGCGATCGAAGAATCGAGATAAGTGTTACGCAAATAGTACAGCGCGAAGGACATGGTTTGGAAATTAAATGCAACTGAAATGATATTTTGATTCGCTTTTTACATTTGAAAACCTTGTCTGATGCTTCGAATACATGTTAGGATTCATATTTCAGTATATGGAGAGGAGAAAACTATCTTATGGAACGACAGAGAAAAAATTCGAGTGAAATGTTTGAGTCATATTTCCGCATAAATTAACATTTTATACCAAAAATATATACTAAAAAAATTCAAATATATTCTATATTTATCCGTTTTCAGATAAAATCATTTACAGTGGAACCTCGATATAACGATGTGCCAAGGGACTGACCAAATTAGATCGTTATATCGGGAAATCGTAATAACGAATTCCCGATCATGAACGAGCCAAAAATATTGTTATATCGGGGTATTCTTGGTTTGCAACTGACGTCATCGCCGCCATGTTGGATGACCATTAACAAAAGATTTATAATTGGTTTTATTGTTCCTGTCATCCAACATGGCCGCCAGGATCTTTGTCATTTAAATCTCTCGGGAATGGTTGCAAACCAGCAATTGTTAATAATTGATTTGTCATGTACTGTATAAATCCCTATCGTAACAAGCTGTTGACAGACACGTTACAGTCCTTATTCAATGACAACTAAATTATTTACGTTTGGGCTGCCAGATTGTGATCGTTATATCGGGAATATCGTTTTATCGAGTATCGTTATATCGGGAGTTTTCTCCATACATTTACTGTAACATTTGCCGGGTTGTCAAATGTCGATCGTTATACCAGGAACATCGTTATATCGAGTATCGTTATATCGAGGTTCCACTGTACACTAATTTCCTGTTGAAAGTGTTTTGTTTTCTGTGGCACCAGCTGGTTGTTATTCAGTAACATGACACTTCTGCAGAGTAAGCGTTTTTCATTGTTTGCTATTCTAAAATGTTTTCGTGGGGCATCTGCACAGTATGTGAATCCGCAATCAAGTTTTTTTTTCTTCCCGGTAAGTGTCTCGAAACCTTTTGAAAGAGCTTATGTAAACAATAAAATAAAAATACAAAAACAAACGGTTCCGGTATCAAGTAAAAGGGCCTCGAAGCCGCCCACTGTTTTTATTGAGGCGGAGTTGTCAACCGCCGGTGTATATTTATACGCCAATCAAGTTATTGTCCAATATGAACTTCATGGCCAAATGATTAGACTGAGCTAATGTGATTGTAAACTTTGAGTATCGAAGTTAGCCACTTGTGTCACTTATGTATTGATCATTCATTCAACTAAAATCCATTCAATGAGTTCTAAAACTTGATATGAACAGCAACCGAGGCGATACGATATTTGTATGCAAGATCGTGAATTAAAAGCAATGATCGATTAAATATTCCGCTCAGAGTTCAAAATCATTCGGGAAATGATCAATTTCGAATATAATTTACTTACCGACGATGCAATAATTGTAATGAATCCTACAAGTGAACCAATGTCTTGACACTTCCCAAACATCGTATTTCCTTCAGTGTAGAAAAGCTCAGAAGGCGGTTGTAAACACGATGACTTGAGAAACGATCCAGTTTCGACGAAGGTTAGTGGGAAAGGGTCGCCTTTGACTCGGTCGTACGTTTATATAATGCCTGGCATCCAATTGCATGTCGGAATACGGGACTGTCCCTGAAAGCTTGGACACAAACATTGATGTTCCGCAATTCTAAATTTAGTAGCTTAAAATATCACCGAAAATTGCGATCTGCCTGAAAAACGACAATCATGATGTAATTCTATCATCCACCAATATCCCCATTAAGTTTCAGCGGAATCGACTTTCAAAATGCAGAGATTTGAAGCTTTAGAAGATAACACCTACCACTAAAATTTGACTTATGAATTTGTTCATGATCAGGGGTCCTGCGCGACCTTAAATTGTGCACACGGAAGCATTTTCGTCGCGGCACGTCCTGTATATTTTAAAATAGCTTAGCCCATATTAAATGCGGGAAAAATCGAATAATGTTTCACATCGTGATCAATTATCGACGCAGCGTAAGTAAAACTTGACCAGCTTCTAGCGAGGCGTGATTCCCTCGATGAAATTACTGTGAATTCACCGCGCCCCAACCAAACTCCACGTTGGCACTGAACATAGTCTGGTTCGTGACTCACTCCTCATTAAATATTCAGCACAGATCTTCTTACCGTGACAGCGGGTGTGCGCACTACGATCGCTATGCATCATGGACGGTATCCAAAATCTGATCATTTGTGCCAAGACTTCGTGGAGTGTGCATCTTGTGGGAAGCGACTAAAATCGACTAAAATCGTTAAATAAGCCGTGAAAAGCAGCGATTTTACTCTATTTTCTTTCGAAGAATTTTGAAGAACAAACTGCATCGAGTTCTCTGGGAAAATCAGTCTCCTCCTCTTGATAAATACCATCTGTTCGTGATTCCCGACTGCTTGTCTCTGAGCAATGGATGAGCTTCGGCCTGTCGGACAATAAACCATCGCTTTGTTCGATGATTCAGTCTTCACTTTTTGATTCCGGTTCACTGAAGTCAGTGGCCCCATCACGAGCACGAGCGAACTGAAGGTAAGACGGCCAGTTCGGTAATTTTGCTTTCTGGGCTCCTGAAATCAATTTGATCGTTTCTAAATATTGCTTGCATCGAAACATTTCATCAAAAAGAGGTAAATTCAATAGCTGATCTTCTGTCGAGGATCTTCTGTTGTATGAGCTGCATGATTGGATGAATATTGTACTGATGCATTTCAATGTTTTATGTTTATTCACACTGAACCAAATAACAATACAGTGGATGCTTTGCCGTTTGGGCTTGCTGTTGCTGGCTGTTATTTGTTGTTTTGAGGGTTTTGGTCCTACATATTTTTTTATAAATTGAGCACCACTACCCCTGGTCTTCCCTCTAACTCCTCAGTAATATTTGGACCTGTTGCCTTACAATATAGGAAGTGATAAATCAAATAAAAGAAATACTGCAACTTTTGTATGCTTGTTGTCATTGACAGTTTTATAGGTATGATCCATACATCAGTAATATAGCATTTTTATAGGTAATAAAAGGTATGAAACAGAAAATGGCATCTGTGTTTACAAAGCCTGATGGAGTCACCAGAGGGAGTTTGGGAGAATTTCATAGTTTCTGTTAGTTATTTCATGATTGCATCAGGCTATGTAAACACATCATTGCCATTTTTAATTTCTTAAACCTCCCCTGAAAACAGAATCACACATAAATAAGCACATTATTGCTTATTAAAATTATATAACAGTATATAGCATACTTCTGAACCGTTCAGCTTCAGAGCTGCATTAGCAGGTGTAATGAGATGAGATCAGAAAAAAAATTATATTAAGTCTCCCATGGTGTCATGCCATGAAGAACTAAGGGATTTTAAGAACTTATTTTTTAAAAGCCTGGTTCACACTTGTGAGATAAGCACAAGCATAACCGCAAGCATAACCACAAGGATGTTTACACTTGCTTTTAGCACAAGACGACATACACAAGCGCAGTGCTTTAGAAATTCTGATGAACATTGCATGATGGGATTCACGTCAACAGCCAAAATTTTGTGCTTGTGCATATGTCACACCGGTTCATTCTCAAGTTTTCTTATGCTTATGCTTATGCTTATCGTCCTTATCACACAAGTGTGAACCAGGCTTTAGGCCCGGGCTTTAGGGTGAACCCGGGGACAGTAATCTCATCATATTATTAACAGTCGGGGTTTTCAAGGTCCTGTTTAGCAGTCGGCTCTATAATTTTAACTCACCCAGTCACCTTTTACAAAGTCTAAACCGGTGTATTTTGTTTTTGATCTGTATTCAATGGTCAAACATGTACATTGGAAATAATAAACACTAGTCTTGAGCATGCAGACTGTAATGTTCACTAAAAATCTATTATATAAGAAATAAAAAAGAATCAGGTTCAGTCAGCTAAGTAGATGATCTGGAAATTCATGTTCTACATGAAATTCCTCTCAAATTAACTTTCCTGAAAATCATTTCCCCCAGAGTGGCTGGTTTTAAATCTTTCTTATTTGACTAAATTCAAAAACTTCATGAAATCAACAATTTCACACAAAGCCAATACATTATTTTATTTTATTTCTTTAGGGAAACACCTCTTATTTTCCTTTTCAATATTTTTATATATTCATATATATTTTTGTGGCATCTTGAATGTTATGTTAAATCTCCTACATCTCACATGCTCATCAGGAACCCTGAATAAAACATTGTCCATTAAATTACATGATTTTATAGATAAGCCTTTGAATTACAAATAAGGAAATATTTTGAAAATATTTACAAAGCTTGAGAATAATTATTATATAGATCTACATCAAAATATTCACTGCTATGTACCAATATAAAGCATTTTAAGCAGAGCTGGTGGCCTTAGTATTGTTGGAGAAAACCATTAAAAAAAAAAAAACGCTATTTTGTGATCGCAAGGGTGACACTTCTGGTACGTGTCACGTCTTCGAAGCCATATTTACTACCAAAACATGTCGGTTTAAATACGGAAAATCTGTGACAAAACGTGGGGCGCGATGGGGAGCGATTATACCTTGGCTTATAAAAAGCTTTGTAGAAACACTTTAAACCGTGTTTTACGGTCAATGGGCAACATAATAGAAATTATAGCTCTTAACAAAACGGGTTCAAATTACATGCGTCTTCGGGATGAATTTTCGTACTTCACGTTTTGGCTTGAAATAACATATATTGCTTATTTTGTTGACATAAATACGATCTAACTAAGTATTACTTCTTGTAACTGTAGAAAACGATTTCAGAAAAGAACTGTTTCTATCGATAAACGAAGCACAAAACTTACTAAATTTCTCAAGCTTCGCCGCCATCTTGAAAATTTTACATCCACAATGCGTAGCGATCGTAGTGCGCACACCACCTGCCGTGACAGTGACATGGTGACAATGTTTATTAAGCCTGATGGCTTTGAGCTGGTTCCACTTCGTAGTGACTGCTGAATAAACATCTGAGTGTAGGCTACAATGATCTGCTAGATGCCTTTCGGCTTGCGAAGAACATTCTAGACTTTTCTAGAATTTCAATTATTGAATTGAATGACATTTTGGATAGCTTAGGATTCCCAGCTTTCGTTCAGAAATAATCGATTGGTCCTAGAAAAACAAATGAAACCCATCTTCCTTTAAGCGAAGCCATTCAGTTGTGAGAAACTAAATAAAAGAGGCTTTCAACACAGGCAGGTACAAAAGTCGGACCGGATCAGTCGGACCGGACCGGACCGGATCGGACCGGATCAACTCGGATCGCCAGTCCGGGTCGGATCAACTCGGATCGACTCGGACTAGGCTAAAAATGAAAACAATCTACTCGGACTGGACTAAAATGAAATTCGTAACATGTTTTTCATAGAAAAAAGATACCGCTTCATTTAAAGGTGTTAGCCACCTAAACGTTCACCCAGATCACCGTCAGATCGCCGTCAGCAATCAAGCCGCCAGTTTGTTTTTCTAGTGCCTGCAGGTCCTCCCGGATCAGTATCTTCGCGAACTTATCGGCTCGTCCGCTCGCACATGGAGCCAGATGACTAAAAATCGCGGTTAATGTAATTTTAGAGAGTGGAAATCTAAAAACTTTTGCGGGGAAACATGCCTCCGGACTTCCATAAATTCGGCGCTTAGACTCTAGTAAACCGGTCAAGTTTTTTCCTGGATCCGCGCCTGATAAGCTTAGCTTATACAGTAGAACCAAAACTAAACATAGTTCGAGATAGCGGGGGTTCGAGTTAGCCGATAGTAAATGACTGAAAAACAAGGGCAACGGGAATGTGTTTGAGTTCGAGATAGCGGGTGGGAATGGATTTGGACAAGCATGAGGCTGGGAGACTCCCGGGGGGACTTCGATATAAAAGTGACGGGGGTGCTCGTCGTACCTTTTAGGGGTTAAAATTCATGATTTGGTACCGCTTAGGGTGTAAAATCTAAATTGACCACCCTTAGAGTTAACGCGGTACCTTTCAGGGTTGCTGAGCCGGAAAAATATGACAGGAACTATTTTTGTTTACGAGTAGATCGTATTCGAAGGAATCGTCTTTATCACTATTAAATAATGTTATATTGTCAGTTAATGTGTTGTTTTAGAATTGATACCTCTTAGGGGTGAAAATGAATTGGGGCCACGCCCACAAAAACAATTTTGGTACCTTTTAGGGGTTCTTTTCAAAATTTCCGACGAGCACCCCCGACCCCTTTTATATGGGAGTCCCCCCCCCCCCCCGGGGGAGACAAGGATTTGGGCAACAATTGGGCTGGGAAATGGGATTTATACCCCCACTTCAGGGCAGAAATAATCGTGAAATCTTGCCTAGTACAGTTTCCAGGCTTCTTCTGGTGACATCATCCCGGGAGGACCTGGCACTAAAAAAACAAAATGGCGGCTTGATTGCCTTGCCTCCCGGGATTGTGGCGATCTGACGGTGATCTGGGTGAACGTTTAGGTGGCTAACACCTTTAAATGAAGAGAGGTATCTCTTTTCTATGTCAAACATGTTACGAATTTCATTTTAGTCCAGTCCGAGTAGATTGTTTTCATTTTTAGTCTAGTCCGAGTCGATCCGAGTTGATCCGACCCGGACTGGCGATCCGAGTTGATCCGGTCCGATCCGGTCCGGTCCGATCCGACTGATCACACTGTTTCGGCTCTTTATTCGTATTTCACTTTGGCTTACACTTGAAATTTGGCAGACCGCCGGGACGTACTCTCCCCAGATCTCTTCAGTTACTGTAGCCGTAGTAGGGCCAGCCTTAGCGATTTGCTTAAAGGGTCCCTCTCAACCAGTGTGCTTTGCGCGCCAATACTCTTACGGCGGCCATTTTCGGGTGCCGCGAAAATAGTAGTCTCCTACGCAGCCGTTATTTGTGTCGTCACGCAACGCTTCTCCCCACTAACGGCTGCTCAAACCTGGACCACATTCCTTTGCAGATTTAAGCCAGTCACAGTTGCAGTGCCATTTTCGGAACTTGTTCGCGCTAAAATACACCAATCATAGATTGTGTCTTATCGTGACCTTAGGAGTGTAGCTAATGGTCGTGGGTCGTGGGTCGTGGGTACAAGTCGTGGGTCGTGGGTGTGGGTGTGGGTCGTGGGTGTGGGTGTGGGTGTGGGTCGTGGGTGAATAAAAAAAATAAAAAAATAATAATAAAATAATAATAAAACAATTAATAAAAATAAATAAAAATAAATAAATAAAAATAAAACAAATTTGAAAATAATATCAACAAATCATTCTTCGTTAATTTTAGTTCCCCCGGGGCAAAATTACTACGAAGACTTCCGACGATTTCCGAAGATGACCCGAACCCTTCCGAAGATGACCGAAGATTTCCGACGATTTCTGAACCCTTCCGACGTGAAGGTCAGCAGATATTTCCGATAATCGACGGATGATTGTGGGTCGTTGTGGGATTTTTATCATTTGGGGACTCATTTCCATTTCCATTTCTGTTCGACTCCCAGTCCATTGCGACGAATTACCGATCAGAACAGAAGATAAGCTAAGGACCGCTAAGCCAAGATAAAGATACTTTGAGACGTGCTCACGAATACCAGATAGCGAACGTGTGCCACGAGGGTAACAATGGGAGTCTTGGGGTTTGTAATGATTGACATCTGTAACAATGTTGCCATTGTGTTACAGGGTCTTACAGATGTATCGATGTCCAGTAACACAGAATTTAGACTGCGAGCCCTTTAGACTTCTCAGATCCGATAAAAAGTAAAAATAAAACGAGAAATAAAAGTTCGGAACATGTATTTCACTTGCACGATTTGAGAGAAAAACGGGCAGGCTCACAGTTTGGGGCCTCACTGATAAACCAGATAAACCGGAAGCATGATTCAAATCAACTCATGACAAATCAAGCGCCGATTGTTCTCTCGCGCTCCACGGTATTCAGAGAGAAAGAAAAAAGGATAAAAAATACAATAAGGGATTCATTCCCAGGAATTCATTATCCAGCTGATTTTAGACAGTCAAAAAAGGAAAACTTACGGTTTTCCATAGAACTGTCGCTGGGATATTTGTACTCGTTTCGTTTCGCGTTCCAACAGGAGAGATTGCGTGACGAGGAGAGATTGCGTGGATTGCGTGACGAGTCAAAAGAACATCTGTGCGGCGTCTGTGTAGGGAGTGTAGCTAATTGTAGCTAATTGTCGATTCTACTAATGTCACTAACCCGGGGGGGGGGGGGGGTACTCCCTTATATGGCCTATACGGGGACGTGCCGCTGGACAGGGTATGGTTTTTGGCCTCTCTGCCCTGAACAGGGTATGGTTTTTGGCCTCTCTGCCCTGAACAGGGTATATAATTTCATGCGAGTCTGCCCTAAATAGGGTGTCTAAAATAAACCTGTCCTAAACAGAGTGTGTATTTTGTCGTTTGCCCTAAACAGGGTCCTAAAATAGAGGGTGTTGCCCTACACAGGGTGGGTATTTTAGGGTTTTTTTTGCCCTAAACAGGGTCAGGGTTTCAAACCCTCAGCGGCACCCCTATACCCAAACATGGGTCAAGTACCCCCCCGGGGTCACTAATACACTGAAGTTGGATAATAACGTTGATATATCACGCGCTTTTTTATATTGATTCTTAATTTTACGTGGAATCATGCGATTACTTGTTAATAACAAAGGGCAAAATTAGGGTAGTCTTCGGTAATCTTCCGTTGATTAGGTCATCTTCGGAAATCATCCGAGGTCTTTGGGTCAAACATTGCGCTCCAAAATTAACGAAAAAAGAGTCTGAAGCATTTGATAATTTTTTGATATTTTTCATGAATTTCCAACATTATTTTATTATTTTCAAATTTGTTTTATTTCATTATTTTTATTATTAATTTTTTATTTTTTTTATTCACGATTTTTGATACCCTCACCCACGACCCACAATCATCCGTCGATTATCGGAAATATCTGCTGACCTTCACGTCGGAAGGGTTCAGAAATCGTCGGAAATCTTCGGTCATCTTCGGAAGGGTTCGGGTCATCTTCGGAAATCGTCGGAAGTCTTCGTAGTAATTTTGCCCCGGGGGAACTAAAATTAACGAAGAATGATTGATATTAGGTACGGGTCGCACTACAGCCAATTTTGACCAATTTTGTTTATTCAAGTGTCAAATCTGTCAACACGTAACGTAAAAATCGTAAAATACAGTGCGACCCCCAGTTTCAATTTTTTGCCAATTTTTTTGCGAATTGCCAAATTTTCGCCAATCTTCAAAGAAGCCGAAGTGTTGTCCTGGAGGCGACCAAATTTTGAAAATCACACAATTTTGTTTTTTACCCGTTTTAGCCATTAAACTGTCATTCACGCAAGATGCTATGTTTTGATAATTAAGATTCGCTAGTTTAGCGCGTGCAATTACGGAACAAAATAATTTTTTACCTGGTTCATCTGACTCTTTTAATAATTATTTCGACCGGAAAACGAAGAACATGAACATCGATATTACGCCGCGAATGTCTATGACTACACTGGGTCTGATCAAAACCAAATTTACCGGCGGCAATTTGGAGAACAATTCGTCTCAAGTTCAAAACAATCTCCTTCGATTGCAATTGAAGCCAGCAGCAAGAAACGTAGACTTTCTAAAAGCCCTTTCCAATATTATTTTTCCCTTTCGTTGGTTTTGGTTTCCTCTCGCGACGTTACTCGATCGTTGTCGCGCGTCGCCCGGTTTCGCTCAAAGAAAACGACTTGTGGCAAGTCTACAAGAAACGACGAAAACCAAGAAAGCGAAGTACGAAACGTGGTCCCAAGCCGTTTAAGTTTACATTTACATCAATCAGGAGAGTTTTGGAAGACACATCTTGGTTTGAGTGCGACCACCACCACTTGCGAATTTTTGCAAATTTTTCCTCGCCAAAAATACAAATTTTTTTATGTAAACAAAATTGGCTGTAGTGCGACCCGTACCTTATTTTCAAATTTGTTTTATTTTTATTTTTTTTAATTTATTTTTATTAATTGTTTTATTATTATTTTATTATTTTTTTATTTTTTTTATTCACCCACGACCCACACCCACACCCACGACCCACACCCACGACCCACACCCACGACCCACGACTTGTACCCACGACCCACGACCCACGACCATTAGCTACACTCGACCTTAGCGTCGGAAACGTCAAACGCACGCCAGTATGCCGCCTTTTGAATTTGACGCACACCAGATATCAAAATAAAACACGGTTTTACTGAAGAAAAATGTATGATATGAAAACATAATGTCGAAAAAACTTCATTATAATTACAACAGATATCCTAGTTCAATAATTGGATCGATCTAGCAAGTTTTCGGCAAACGGTAACAGTCACGTTTTTGCGGATAGCTGTCAAAGTTACGGCGGTCAAAACAAAAGGAAAGGAATGTGGTCCAGGTTTAGAGCACCCGTTAGTGGGGAGAAGCGTTGCGTGACGACACAAATAACGGCTGCGTAGGAGACTACGAAAATAGCGGCTTGAAGTTAAAAACTACTTTTTGCAGGATTCTGGCCTTGTTCTGGCCACAAAAAGCAGTTAGACGACCCAAGTTAATACAATTTGGAAAGTATGGCATACATTAGCCCCACAAGAGATCGAGTTCCCAGGATAAAAACAATAACACGCGACCGCAAAGCACACTGGTTGAGAGGGACCCTTTAAACTCCCTATTATTTCCTGCTGTGCAGGCTGCGTCGGCGGACATAAGTTAACAAAGGTACTGAGTTAACCGCCGTAGCGAATTTGGACCAATTCAAGCTGACTGGTTCGTTTGGCAAAATGCAACTCGCTTCAAAACTAAAATTGAACGTGTAGTATCTGTACTTTTCACACGCTTTGCAGACCTATGTATCACGTCACTTGTTACCTCTGCCAACACGACTTGTTCTCCATGACATAATTAAATGACCAGTACATAACGATCAGAGAATGCCCTGCCCGCTTCCCTCTTGAGTGGTATTTCTCAATCACATTGCCTTCATTACCCCATATTAATAAAATAATTTACAATTACCCCGTATTGAAAGTGTACTTTCCTCGCCATGCAAATTTCTGGTTGTTATTTCGCAACATGACATTTCTGCTGAGTAAGCGTTCTTAATTCATTGTTTACTTTTCTAGAATGTTCATCAATGTGGAGCATGTGCTACTTCGTGGACATAAGAGTGAAATAACAAAAAATATGTATAAGGAATGTAGAGCCTAGAAAGAACGCCGGGTAATTCAAACATCGCCACGTCGCCTCGTACTTAACATGCGTTTTAGAAATCTCAGATTGTCAAAGAATGACAGGAATGACCTATGTAAGCGACGCTATTTTCGGCGATTCTCTTTCAATCGAATTTTAGCTCAGTTTGTGTATGAAAACGTGCTGACAATGCTAATTTATAAATGAACTAAGTTCGTTATGTAATCAAGCAGTCGAATTATCAGAGTATCGTGACCAGCCTTTTGGAACGTAATTAATTCAAACAATCCGCAGTATTGCATGACTATACTGTGTTGGGGGTATATTAATTAGGATCAGAAACCCATACAAAGGGTTTTTGTTAGGATCCATAATAAATACCCATACAGCTGTTTTGGTGTGATGCCCAACAGTGCGGTTGTTTCAACACAGTGATTTCCAAAACCTTCATTAATCTGAAATAAGGCGATGATAATTGCATTGTTGACAGTTCCTTTGATTGGTGACATTTATTCCTAGACACCCTGTGGTAATATTTATATTTTATATACACAACTGCGCTGCACGGTTGAGCTTTTATGGCTTTAGTTAGGCTCGATTACCAGCCGCTGATCGGAATGGGCCTTTTCAATTGCTAACATAAATTATCTTCGTGTCGAAAACAGTTGATCAATACATAATGAAGATGAATTAATTATATCAAACGGTTAGAAGCAAAATGGATCGTTAGTATGTTTCAGTTTTTGGCCAGTATCGTTTCCATGTGCTGTTGTTTGTAATTTCAACAAGACCAGCCTGTTTAATAAATTTACAACATAGCTTTTAGCCCCGTGCGTGTCCACCCGGCTACCAGCTATTTCTGGCTGTTATGACTACAGCGCTGACAAGAACAAGGCTTGAGTTCACCATGACTAAGCGGTTTTTAAACTGAGAGGACCTATCAATTGCCTAGATCGGTGTCAGTTCGAAATACTCCGGTATACCTATCAATTAGCCCAGGGCCGTAGCTAGCGGGGGGGCAAGGGGGGCAGTTGCCCCCCCAAGAATGGGTAATGCTTTCTGAAAAACGAAAACTGCGTATGTTTTTTTCGCGTTCAAACAGCCGCCTTCTTGATAAAAATATATGCCGAGGGGTCTTTCAAAACAAGATTGAACATTTCAAAGGCTTGGTACTCCATCTCCCAGATTTTTGCTCGGCATATTAATCAAGATGATGGGGGAACGAAGAGGCGAGAACTGTTCTTACTTCTTAGGTAACTAAGTAAGTAGTTATATTTTGACTGCCCGGTACCATACTAATTTGAACATTTACGATTGATTGAGAAATATATTTTGGAGCGTAAATCCAAACTGGAGACATCTTTTACACACGAAATAGACTAATAAAATGTTTAGTGTACTCAGGCCGATATACGGTATGTATCAAGGTAACAAAACCTCGGAAATATTGCTGTAAGCACTAAAAAATACCTGTCATTTTACACTGAATCGAGATTGATTTTTTGACAAAATATCTCATGGAAAATGCTCAAAATAGCATTTCCGACCTCTAGATTTCAAAACTTTTCTGAGGGGGCATGCCCCCAGAACCCCCCTAGCGACTCGCGCCTTCGGCACTCGCTTCATTGCCCCCCATTCAAAAAATTCTAGCTACGGCCCTGTAGCCTAGATCGGTGTCAGTTCGAAATACTCCGGTATATATATTGAGCGTTTGTAGCATCAAAAGGTTTGCGAACAACTGAGGTTTTTTCGCCATGTTGGTCGAAGAGTTGAAATATTGTGATTTGAGTTCAATGCACTGCATCCAATTCCACAAATACGCCACGACTTTGATAATCTGCAACGTTTTACACCTCAGTAATGATCGTAATTTATTAAGTAGGTGAACTGAATGCCTATTTAAAAACAAAAACAATGTATGTCACCATTAAAATAGCAAACCACTTCAGTGCTATAAGTGTTTTGCGGGTGGTCTACCACGCCATACATTCCACGTTGTCTGGTTCAACTGATGCGTTATATTCTATTTGCACGCCATCGCCCGATCTCGATTATTCAGTCTCTCCCGCGTTTTCTACTTCTCTCTCGTTATTTTCCGATCCTCTTCGCTTGACGATCTTTCGTTTTGAGAGCCAGGCTGGAATACGGCTGTGTAATACTTGATGATCTCTTGCCGTTAAAAAATGGAATAGAAAAGTATAACGCCGGTGAACCATAAACCTGAATTCGACCTTTACTTCTCTGTACGGTATGATAATAAATCGGACGAAAACGCCGAATTGTTTATAGTCTAAGATGAACACATGCGTATACACAATCAAATATGTACGTACACGGTGATATAAGTTACACGATGTCCCGTACAATTTTGGTCCTGGCGACTTTTAACCTTCGAAATTTGAATTGGAAGCTATAACTCGGTGGCTAAGAAACAAAAAAACTTAAACAGCAACAAGCGCCTTAGGATAGCAAAGCGAATTGGTGAACGAAAGAATATTGCATAGTTGCCATCCTGATCCAAGTGAATCGCTCAATATAATACCATGATAATAGTAAATGGGTCAATTGGCAATTAAAACTCAGACCTTCATGTGAAGTATTGAAATTGACTCTTCAGTTTACGTGAATCCGATATAGTTAGTTTGTTTCGCAATCAAGTTGTTTTGTTGTTGTTGTTTTTTTTTTTCTGATAGGTAAGCGTTTCTTGAAAGAGCTTGATATAAAATAAAAACACTATTGTCTTTGTTTGGAGATTATGTCCGGTGCTAGCCTGCTGCGACGCAGGCTAGTCCGGTGCCGATATCAACATAAAAGGGCCTCAAAGCCGCCCACTGTTTTTATATTAACTTCATGGCCAAATTATTAGGCTAAGATAATGTGATTGTAAACTTTGAGTATCGAAGTTAGCCACTTGTCCCACTTACGTATTGATCATCCATTCAACTAAAATGCATTCAAGAAGTCTAAAACATGAACCCAACAGCAACCGAAGCGATACGATATTTGTATGTAAGACAAATTGAAAGAAAGTATGAAAGATTCCGCTCAGAGAGAAAATGATTATACCTTACAAGTGCACTAGTAAATAAATAGTCGAACAGACTTCAAAGATATTCGGGAAATGTTAAATTTCGAAGCTAATTATTTGCTTACCGACGATGCAATAATTGTAATGAGTCCTACAAGTAAGCCAATGTATTGACACTCAAACATCTTATTTCCTTCTCAGTGTAGACAAGTTCAGAAGGCGGTTGTAAACACGATGACTTGAGTAACGATCCGGTTTCGACGAAGGTTGGTGGGAAAGGGTCGCCTTTGACTCGGTCGTACGTTTATATAATGCCTGGCATCCAATTGTATGTCGGGATACGGGACTGTCCCTTAGCGTTTCCGGTCCTCAGGCGTCGATCAGGCGAGCTACTTGAATGTATGTACACAGTCAGTTGAATCGGTTTCGACGCAAAACGGACAATTAGCCCATGGCCAACATATGATCGTGAACGTGGCGTTTAAGTGTAAGTTTTTATTTGACCCGAGAACGCCGGTTTTTGATTGAGTAAGAAGACTTGTCAGGGGCACCCAACGACAAAATTTTCCTGTTGGTGACGGAACGTCGTTTTTAAGTTATAACTATGCTTTTTGTGCAGTTCAATGGCTTATTTTTAAACGCTAAGAAAAATGTATCTGTTCGGATACGTTAGCTGAACTTTCAAACTTCAGAAAATTTTAGGGATTGACAATCTTTTACCCGAATTTATGAGCTGAATTTGCCTTTCCGAAAATCCTAGCTGATCCATTTTTGTACCCAAAACGACATTTTTATCTCTCCGAAAACAAAAGGCATTAATCTTCCCATATTAAGAAAGTTTGAGATGACATTTCCCTAACCGAATATCCTAGGCGATTATAGGCCTTCCGAACAGATATTACACCGAAACGATCCGTTGGGTGCCCCTGACTTGTGTGTGTACGGCTCAGCATGTGTCAAGGAATTACGTACGAAATCTATGACGTTTTGGAATATTCCGCTGCACAAAGAGTATTGCGGCTTCAAAGAAAACTGTATGTCAGCGGAACTTTTTTATTCGTTCCACGCGAGCAAATAAACTTATTGTGAATGAAAACTTGGTCAGGAAAACTTGCTGTCCGTTCATGTCCGTTCACACAAACTTGTCAAGGAAAACTTGCTCCTGTGTATTTGTTTCCAAACATGTTAAACATGACGGCGGTATTGATGTTCCTAGTTAGGTGGCCGGCCGTAATAAACAGTACAGCTCTTTCAGTAGTCTCCTACGCAGTGGCGTTTCCGGCTTTGTAAACAATGCTCTTGTTAATCTGGATGGATTATAATTGCGTTGTTGACAGTTCTCGTTCATAGGATGATTGATCGTGACATTTATTCACCCAGTGGTATTAAATATTCATCCTGCGTATTCTTCAACTTCACAGATTGCGCTTTTATAGTTTAAATGGGCCTTTTAATTTCTAGCATAAATTTTCTACATGTCGAAAACAGAAGATCAACACAGATCAACACATAATCAACGTAACTATATTCTGACTGTTATGTCGTCTACATTGCGGCAATGAATAACGCTTGATGAGTTCACCCTCAAACTGATAGGACCTATCGATTAGCTTATCAGTGTCAAGTTTGCACAATGTTTTCTCGCCACGTTGGTCAATAGTTAGTTCAAACTATGCCACGATTTAAATTCGACTTTGTTTTCGATAATCGGCTGGCTTACACCTAATGATCGTAATTTAATTAAATAGGTGAACAATGTCTATTCAAAACACAAATTATTTATGTTTTATATATACCTTATAATAGCAAACTACCCGCGCTATAAGTGTTTACGGGTGGTCTGACGTGCCATACATTACGACTCTGTCTGTTTAGAACTCTCAGGTGGTTCAGCTTTTGGCACACAAATCAGCATTCAAAATTCACTATAAGTTCACGTAAATGGCTTAAAAAAACCTTGTACCAGCGTGGCAAGTGCCTTGAGACATGGCCCGTATACAGTTAGAGATGAAAAGTTCGGATCGTACGAACGCCGAAGGCGCGAGCTACTAGGCATGCCCCCCCCGGGAAATTTTGAAAGATTAGGTTGTCTGAGACTGCATTTCGTGCGTTTTGAAGGCAGTATGATATGAAACCAGGCAGCCAAAAGCGAACGTAAAAACATGAATATTTCGGGAACTGTTCAGTTAAAGAAAATATCGATGAAAGAATACTAAAAATACATATTGCAGACCTTCGATTAAAGACACTTTTTAGGCCAAAGGAGTGAATATTTAGATGAAGAAAACTGATGACTCGCTTGATGTTGTCTTTGTCGATGAAGACGATATGTAAACACGTTCAAAGCTGCGATTGTTTTAATTCAGACCTTATTTTCAAACTACACCTGTCCAGTTATCGAGTTAGAGCACAAGCACTACTATTTCACTACCATTTCACTTTCTTTTGAACCGTCGGTCCACTATATAGGTGGACCTCTACAGCCCGTGGGGGGGGGGGGGGGGGGGTGCGGACGCACCCATCGCCACCCATTTAATTTATTGTGGGGGAGTCAGTATATTTTCATGGTCAAATATGAATTTCCGTGCTTGCCCAAATGATTAGGCTAAGCTAATGCGGTAAAATGCGAGTATCACTTGTATTGATCACCCATTCATTCAACTAAAATGCATTCAAGAAGTTCTAAAACTTGATATGAACAGCAACCGAGACGATGCTGTATTCAATATGTAAGACAAATGGAAAGCAAGGAGGAGATATTCCGGTCAGAGTGAAAAGGATTGTAAGCTTATAAGTGTGACAAGTAAATAATTAGGCGAAATCAGTTCAGAGCGAAAAATATCAAAGTCACTTACCGACGGTGCAATAATCGTAATGAAACCTACAAGTAAGCCAATGTTTTGATACTTTCCAAACATCGTATTTCCTTCCGAGTGTAGACAAGTTCACTGTTGAAAACACGATAACTTGACAGATAAATTAAAAGGCGATCCGGAAGTTGAGAAAATAATAAAGATGACAAGGATCTACAACTGGTGTTTATTTGGATTTGCGTCTTCAGCGCCGTCATAGATCGATGTTTTGCGTTAAATTGGGTCTTTGTAGGTTTCTCAGGTTTTATTACAGTGTTCATGGCCCCGGTTTCACCATTCAATTATGTATCCCAGAATTATGTTGCAGTTAGGAAAAATGTGAGTATTTTCGTAAAATTTTTGATAGTTTTCAGAAAATTTTTGAGATTTTTCGGAACATTTTTGGGCTTTTCGTTAAAAGTTTGAGATTTTTAGGAAAATTGTTGAGATTTTTATAACTTTTCAGTTTTGAGATTATCCAGATAGAGTTTTAGGCGATTTTTCGGGATTTTTGTAGGTAAGCCTACCGGGCACGAACCGGCAGTTTCTGATTTACACAAATCATGTAACTTTAACTTTCAGGTGTCTTTATTAGTCTTTCTTGCGAACGAATCAATTTTAGAAAACAACATGAAATACGCCTCGTAACAATAAAATAATTTACAATTCCCTGTTGAGAGTGTTTTGTTTTCTGTGCACCATCTGGTTGTTATTCAGTAACATGACACTGCAGAGTAAGCGTTTTTTAGTGTTTACTTAGGAGAAAAGAGCGAAAGAACAGAAAATATATACTGATGAATATAGAGACCACCACGGATGATTCAAACGGTTCAAATCTTGGAAAGTTCTCTGGAACGCCGCAACAAGGAGTACAATAAGGAGTATGGGAGATCTGAGATTGCACAACCCCGACCCCGTACCCAGAGTAGTTTTGTCCTCTTTTCAGATTTCACTCGCCAAATTATCCAAGATGGCGTCTCCACGAACGAACTTGACGGCGTGACGATTTCAGCGCAAATATAATCACAATCTATTAACTCAACAATGAGTGATATGTTATTAACGGAAAACGTGCGTGCAGAAATTTGACGTGACTTTATAAAAACTCGCACTATACTAAGCCAAGTTATGTAGGGCCAGTGTCGACATAAATTAATTTTAGCTCATTAGTTTGTGCCAAAGCGTGCGTATAATGTTCAGTTGAAAATCATCTAAGCTCGATAAGCTTTGAATATGTAACTCAGCCATCGATTGCTATTTTGAAGTTTTGTAAGTTCTTCGCCGGCCAGAATTTAGCGTTACAAGCGCCACGGACCAGCATTGTATACTTTGTTGGAGGACTATAATTATCAAATGATGCAGCTGTTGCGATGGTCTTTTCTTTGTAAATGCCGGTACCGGTATCAAACAGTGGGGCGTTTAGAGTGTCCTCATTCGGAAGTCAACGTACATTAGTTATAAATGGCTTCAAAACTTAAAACATTGTACCGTATATAGTCCTGTCCAAGTGCCGTGAGACATAATCATGTTACTTATGCTTCGCTTTATACCTTGCAATGTTTTAATTCGTATTCCTCACTCATTATTACCATCGTCGCTTCGCGTTTGCCTTTGGCAAAGGGGAAAACGAGGCGGGTGGTCAATCAAATGTTATCAAACACGTTTCAAATGGCTTTGAACCTTCCTTGACTCCGCGGAGCACATTATCATAGTCTTCATCGCCTACAAAGCAGGTGTGTAGAAAAAAAAGCGTGCGCGAGTTGGAATGGCGCACGCGAGGAAGGAAACGCGCGAGAAGTTATAGAAAAAGAGAAACAACATGTATTTCCTTTATTCTCGCCTCGAGCGTTTCGTCCCTCGTGTGCGCCCCTCTAACTCACGCTATATCAGTACTTCAGCACGCTACGCATGCTACAGTAGATCCCGTACTTTGGAACTCGGTGACAAGTAAATAATTAGGCGAAATCAGTTCAGAGCGAAAAATATCAAAGTTACTTACCGACGGTGCAATAATCGTAATGAAACCTACAAGTAAGCCAATGTTTTGATACTTTCCAAAACATCGTATTTCCTTCCGAGTGTAGACAAGTTCACTGTTGAAAACACGATAACTTGACAGATAAATTAAAAGGCGATCCGACTTCAACGAGGATTCCGGCTGTGCTGACGACTACTACGAGAAAAGGTTTGCCTCGTTCTTAGCTATAGTCGTCGTTTATAAGGCCTGACATCCAATTGCATGCTGGGATAGGGGTATGTCCCTAGCGCCGATTCCGGTTGGCCTTTTGGCAGATCAGAAGAGCCACTTGATTATTATGAAGCGGTCATCCAAGGCCAACAAATGATAACTGTAGCGTTTGCAACGTATCCTGTTTTAAAAATCCGAGTGGATAAGTGATCGTCAATCCAAAATATCGACGGTAACTTAGGAATTGATCGACCCAAGTCCATCAGCCGATATGCAGAACTGATTCGATCGCGAGATCAAGAAAATTGTCCGGTTGGGAAAAATTACTTCTCCCGTCAGAGACTGTTGTCTGGGCATTTCCGGACAATTATATATCTTTTCAGCCTTTTAATTTGTCCTAGAAGACTTTGAAGGAGGAATTTAGCAACAATGTCTCGGTTCCTGGATTAATATTGAGTACAATGTAGTTTGAAATAATCGATGGTTCCATTTCCAACTTAGCTCTAACAGGACTTTGATATATTTAAGATTTGTTCATCGAAGCAAACAGGAAATAATTCAGCGAAATTGTTTGGCGCCGTGAATACTGATGAATAAAATACAATCGACTGTTCTAGCGTGCGAGACTCCACTTCTTGATTAAATTGAATTGTCATAATCGAACCGGTGCCTACATCAAAAATTAATGTTAGCCGTAAATACTCCGGCTTTTATTTTTGTTTTCAATACGATTACATTTTGAACAGGCGGTAACTATTGGGGTAGAGAGTGTACAAAGAGTCGAACTTGGAAATTGAATGTATGTCCAAATTAAAATATATTGCTTTTCCAAACCATTCCTTTATCCACTACAAGGCTAAACCATTGATCGCAACCACGTGATTGACTTATGCGCAAAATACAGGGGCACCCAACGGATCGTTTCGGTGGAATATCTGTTCGGAAGGCCTGTAATCGCCTCAGATATTCGGTTAGGGGAAATGTCATCTCGAACTTTCTTAATATGGGAAAATTAATGCTTTTTGTTTTCGGAGAGATAAAAATGTCGTTTTGGGTACAAAAACAGGTCAGCTAGGATTTTCGGAAAGGTAAAAGGAGCTCATAAATTCGGATAATAAGATTTTAATCCCTAAAACTTTCTGAAGTTTGAAAGTTCAGCTAACGTATTCGAAAAGATACATTTTTCTTAGCGTTTAAAATTAAGCCATTAAATTGCACAAAAGGCACAATTACAACGTAAAAACGACGTTCCGACACCTACAGGAAAATTTTGTCGTTGGGTGCCCCTGAAAATAGTTCCCAGATCTAGGCTTGTCAGTCCAGATAAAAGAGGAAAAGTCTACGAGCCTGATCGACTCGATCACAGCCGTTGCACTCAAACATTGAAATAGCCTGACCTGATCCAAAACATTATGAACAGTAAACAATTCAAGAACCGCCACACGACCTTTTGAAGATGAATCGGTCATACACTCGGCAGTCTACTGATCTGATCTTTCGATATGACCGATCGAAAGCTCCCTGTTTTTGTTTCTTTGCATGGCCGCCGGTAAAGGGAAGAGAATAAAGAAACAACCTCTTCTTGAAAACTGCAAAATTTGATGATAAATTGGCTCGTTTTAGTCTTAAAATATACATATCTAATTCGCGTGACTATAACATATTTATAAAGTATACCGTCCACTGAGTAGAGCAAATAAGTAAGCTACAAAATACGATTGGCATTTGCAGCTGTTGTGACCATTTGAAGGTATTTTTGCTCAAAACAACAACAAGAAATACGTTTTTTTTATATCCATGTATATAGAGGGAATGATTCAGTTTTGCAACAGCAGTCATTCGGTTGGACAAGTCGAATTTTAACAATAACCAATAGGTAATTAGCTTACATGTAGGAATTGAATTAATATATGCATGTTTATTTAGTAAAACAAATATTTTTTGAATTGTTTAGATTACTGAAAAGTATGCAGTATTTTCACGGCTCAGGTGATGGCGGGTAGTAATGTTTCGATATTTATAATCGTTTTTGAAAATAATAAATATGACACGATGTTTCAGTATTATTTGAATTCGCGTAGCTCAGCGCCACTGCATCATAGATCGATGTTGTGATGAATTAGGTATTTATAGGTTTCTGTTTTTATTTTATTTGAGTGCCTTTTTCACATTGTTTTCATAACATTCCTGGCACGCTCTAAATACTCCATACAATCTCTTGGACATATAGCTTCACGTCTTGAACAGTACGTAATATGTATTCCTTCTCAGTAGAAGCAATACAATTCCCATTCAACCACAGCTTTGGTTACCTCAAACAGAAAGACAATAACAAGAAACAAACTGTACGAATGAGATGAGTAAACGTGCCTCATCCAAGTATTCCGATTGAAACTTTTGACCCGAGACGACAGGATGCATGGATAAGTACCCGTCGCCTTTTATATGATCTACACTGTCGTCCACGAACCGGCAGTTCAGTTAATTTACACAAACTATGTAACTTTTCCAGGTGTATTTCTTGCGAACGGATGCTATTTGATAGAAAACAATATGAAATACGAAGGCTTCGGTTGTTTGTATTGTTGAGAGAGACGTTTGACGTTTACTTCGCTTTAAATTTTGCACACGAAAGCATTTTCGTCGCGGCACGTTCTGTATACTTTAAAATAGTTAAGCCCATATTAAATGCGGGACAAATAGAATAATTGTT
This sequence comes from Desmophyllum pertusum, assembly GCA_029204205.1. NCBI lineage: Eukaryota > Metazoa > Cnidaria > Anthozoa > Scleractinia > Caryophylliidae > Desmophyllum > Desmophyllum pertusum. The sequence continues at coordinate 1,397,355 of MU827783.1, read as the reverse complement.
GTCACATCATGATCAATTCTTGACATGATCAATTTTTTTGTCAAGTAAAACTTGACCAGCTTCTAGCGAGGCGTGATTCCCTCGATGAAATTACTGTGAATTCACCGCGCCCCAACCAAACTCCGCGTGGTTTTACATATGGTATTCTTACTGTTCGATGCACTTAATTTTTAACTTTAAAAGGCCAGCACACTTTTGCCGAAACTTGATGAAAAATGTTACACAAGCAAGTATTCGTGATAGCGCGGAATTATCGTAATAGATCACCGGATTTTACTCAAGGACTGTAGTCGAGCTAGCCGCGTCGAGAACGGGAACTTGGCACTGGAAATAGCCTGGTTCGTGACTCACTCCTCATTAAATATTCAGCACAAATCTTCTTACCGTTACTCTCTACA
>MU827783.1:1359031-1396457 GCA_029204205.1 Desmophyllum pertusum | reverse complement strand
GGGGGGAGGGGGGGACTTCGATTATACAAAGAGTGACGGGGGGGCTCGCTCGTACCTTTTAGGGGTTAAAATTTCAGGATTTGGTACCGCTTATGGTGTAAAATCTAAATTGACTAACCCTTAGAGTTAACAGCGGTAACCTGTTTAGGGTTGCCTGAGCCGGTAAAAAAAATATGAACAGGAACTATTTTGTTTACGAGTAGATCGTATTCGAAGGAATCGTCCTTTATCACTATTAGAAGAATGTTATATTGTCAGTTAATGTGTTGTTTTTAGAATTGGTACCGTCTTAGGGGTGAAAAATGAATTGGGGCTACGCCCACAAAAAAATGTTTGGTTCTTTTTAGGGGTTCTTTTCAACTTCGGTAGTAGTAGGCTTACAATGATCTGCTAGATGCCTTTCGGCTTGCGAAGATCATTCTAGAACTTTTCTAAGAATTTCAATTATTGAATTGATTGACATTTTGGTAGCTTGTAAGGGGATTCCCCGTTTTAATAAGAATTGTTCTTATTGGTCGGTGGACAAAGTGATTAGTGTTTCTGGCTGTGCACTGCTGCGCCGGGCCGGCGGGCATAATAAATAAGAGGTACTGAATTAACCGCCGTCAAGCGAATGTAGGCCAATTGAAGCCTGACTGGTTCTACGTCTACGTTGTCCCACTGACTTATTGATCATCCATTCAACTAAAATGCATTCAAGAAGTTCTAAAACTTGATATGAACTCAACAGCAACAGAAGCGATAATTACGAAATATATGACGTTTTGGGATATTCCGCTGCACAAAGGGTATTGCGGCTTCAAAGAAAAACATGTCAGTGGAACTTTTTTTTTAATCGTTCCATGCGAGCAAATAAACTTATTGTGTCATGAAAATTTGCTGTCCGCTCACACTGAAACTTGTCAAGGTAAACCTGCTCCTGTGTATGTCGCAATTGACATTTTTTTTCAAACATGACAGTATTGATACTCTTCGTTAGTGGAGTTGCCAGCCGTAATAAAACTGATGACGCAGCCGTTGTCCGTGTTCTGCTTTGTAAACAATGCTCTTGTCACAGAGCGAATTTCAAAACCACTATAAATATTTATTAATGGGACAGTTTCCTTTCACAGAATGATCGATAACATTTATTCCTGTGATTGCGGTCGACGAAGGAGAACGCATACTAATCGCGTCGTTTTTTCCGAAATCACTGTCCCGCGGGTCATTTATGATGTCCCGCGAGTATATTTCTGGATGTCATGCGATTTCAGGGTTTGGGCGCCATCTTGGTAGGTCTGGATCACATTGCCTCGATCTCGTGCTACCGTTCGTGGCATGGTAACTCGAATTCTGTGTTTGCTCACTCTGCTCTGGCACTTCGATTTTCAACTGCGTCACGGATCTTTTCGCTGTTTTTTCCCAAGGTAAGTGAAGCTGTGTTGATTTTTTAGAACTATCGATAGCAACTATGAGCCAAGCTGTTTATCAGAATATCAGAAAGCTGTGTAGTGGCGTATTTTCCAAGAAACAAACGTTGCAATTCGCCCGAGCTGTGATGTGTCAACTCAGCTGTTTTCCATCACAGCAGATAGACCCAGATACTCTTGCCCTCGCTGAAGAATCGGCACGCTGTTGTGTACCGAAGCAAATAAAACACTAACCGAGTTATTGTACTAGATATCAGCTTATTATTGAGCGATATGACCGTTATCCGTGGTTATAAATCGAGTTGTTTTGCTCGGCGATGGCAAATGAACATAGCAGCTCGGTTCAAAACAATTCAAACTTACCTTACTTACTATACCAAGTTGTATACATTTGTAATCTAGCCAGAATTTCAGCCGTCGATCTCCTCTGTCGATTCAGGCTATGTATAATCAAGATTAAGACCGAATCGGACCAATTCGACCGGGAGAAATTAGCGCAAGCAAATATATATTTAATATTAACTGGCAAATTCAATATTATGGGTCGTGCACACACTCCTGTTCTCAAGCCTTAGATGTAAGTAAAAATCCATAAGTAGAGGGTACATACATATATGAATGGAAATCACTTCTATCTTTCAGGCCCTGAACAATGGAACAAGTGGAAGGTGTATTTTGTATATTATCAACAAATCATACTGTTATTTCTTAATGTACTGTTATTCAAGTTGCTAAAGTTCCTGTTTTTCCAATTTGTTAGAAAGTTATTTTCAAGCAAAGTACATCTATCAAATTTTAAATATTAGAGAATGAATTATCAATAAATGTCACTGTTGCAATTTGTGCCTCCATAATTTAGTGTATTCATTAGTGTTATTTATTTATCTCCCAGCCATCACTGTCAATTAGCTTTCAACCACATGAAGCAAAGCAAACAGACTGAAAGGGGGGAGCACTTGCAATTGCAGGAATATTAATTCCACCATTTCAAAATTATACTTCCTTGGCACAATTCTCAATAAAAAGAATATATAAAGCCAATCATATTGCCAAAGCCAACAGATTTCATATTGATCAGCAGAAAGCAAACGTTCTAAGTTTGTTCGTGACCACTTGAGAACCATCCTCTGTTTGAAATTAGCCTGTCGAACGCACTCTCTTAATTTGTGATTACTACTAGTAATAGTTATATTTTACACAACTGCACGATTGAACTTTTGATAATTGCCTTTTTAATTGCTAACATAAATTCTCTACATGTCGAAATCGATGATTAACACATAATCAACCTATCCCGGCCCTATTCCTCAGCGAGGAAAAGGAACTAAGTCAAGTAAGTAACAATCGTATTGCTTTGCATATGTTTAGATTTCAACAAAACCGGTTTAATAAATTTACAAAATTAGCTTTTAGCGCCATGCGTGTCCACTACAATTGCAGTTATTTCTGACTGTTATGTCTACATCGCGGCAATGAATAACGCTTGAGTTGAATGAGTTCACAATCACTGACTGATAGGACCTATCAATTGGGTTATCAGTGCAATTCGAAGTAGCGTGGTTTGCGCAAGGTTTTCTGGCCACGTTGATCAATAGTTTAAAGTTCAAACGCCACGATTTAAATTCGACTTTGTTTTCGATAATCGGCTGGCTTACACCCAATGATCGTAAATACTATTTATGTTTGACACCTTATAATAGCAAACCACTTATGCTATCTATAAGTGTTTTTACGGGTGGTCCAACATGCAATACATTACAACTATGTCTGTTCAGAACAGCAATGAGTACGGGATATCAAAATTGCAAAAAAAAAAAAAAACGGACTACCGTTATTATAACTCAACAAACATGGCAGTATATTGTTATACTTTGTGGGATGACTATTATTATTAAATGTGCAGCTTTTGTGGTGGTGTTTTCTTTGTCAATTCCAGTATCAACTTAGTAACTTAGTGTCTATTAAGTCCTGTTCTGCTTATTCTCTTCGATCTAATAAGTCATTATTTTTAGACCGTCCCAAGGGGCGTATGCTATCAACATTAGGGCTCGTTCTTTTTTCGCTGCTGCCCCCACACTATGGAATAGCCTTCCCATACATATTCGGGAAATAAAATCACTGAGCGTTTTTCAAAAAGCAGCTTAAGACATATTTTTTTAACATAGCTTACAATAGATAATACAATTGGTTGAGTTTTTCTCAACGCTTATTTCTAGTAATGTATTAGTTTAGGAGTTTTTCATAGTTTTATCTTATTGTATATATATCTTAATTAATTCATCTTATTGTATACATTTTTTAATTATATATATAGATACATTTAATTCATTCATGTAAAGCGCTTTTGGTCATTTTAATGTTAAAAGGCGCTATACCAAGTCAATAAATTATTATTATTATTATCAAACAATGCGGTTGTTTCAGAGAACACAATGCATTTCAAAACCGCCATTAATCTGTATTAATGTGATGATAATTGCATTGTTGACAGTTTCCTTTCACAGAATGATTCTAGACACCCTGTGGTAATATTGACCTTGTGTTAATGAAGCATTATTCAACTTTTCGGATGTGCTTTTATAATTATGTCGAAAACATTTGATGAAGACATAATTAGCTCTATCAGACAGTCGTAAGCAAAATGCACCGGTTTTATTTGAGTTATTGGTCAGCTGTATATTTGTATGTTGCATCTTGTTGCTTTCAATGCTTAAATTTCAACAAAAAACTGTTTAATATATTTACAAAATTAGCTTTTAGCCACTTGCCCTGAGAGTTGACTCTTTCTGATTGTTATGACTAGAGAGTACCGCCAAGAATGTGCGAATTGACCACATTGACCATACACTGGCATGACTCGGCGGTTTTCGAGAAGAGCTATCAATCGGCCTGTGCTAGAGCGGTGCTAAAATTCTGAGCGTCTTACTTTATAGCGTCGAAAGGTTTAAAACATGACACTTCTGCAGAGTAAGCGTTTTTCATTGTTTGCTATTCTAAAATGTTTTTGTGGGGCATCTGCACAGTATGTGAATCCGATATAGTCATTTTTTTTTCGCAATCAGGTTTTTTTTTCTTCCGGTAAGTGTTTTCGAAACCTTTTGAAAGAGCTTATATAAAAATAAAATACAAATACAAAAACAAACGGTTCCGGTATCAACATAAAAGGGCCTCGAAGCCGCCCACTGTTTTTATAGAGGCGGAGTTGTCAACCGCCGGTGTATATTTATATACCAATCAAGTTATCGTCCAATATGAACTTCATGGCCAAATGATTAGACTGAGCTTATGTGATTGTAAACTTTGAGTATCGAAGTTAGCAACTTGTCCCACTTATGTATTGATCATTCATTCAACTAAATTCCATTCAATGAGTTCTAAAACTTGATATGAACAGCAACCGAGGCGATACGATATTATTATGTAAGACAAATTAAAAGCAATGATTAAATATTCCGCTCAGAGTTCAAAGTTATTTGGGAAATGATAAATTTCGAATATAATTCACTTACCGACGATGCAATAATTGTAATGAATCCTACAAGTAAACCAATGTCTTGACACTTCCCAAACATCGTATTTCCTTCAGTGTAGAAAAGCTCAGAAGGCGGTTGTAAACACGATGACTTGAGTAACGATCCGGTTTCGACGAAGGTTAGTGGGAAAGGGTCGCCTTTGACTCGGTCGTACGTTTATTTAATGCCTGGCATCCAATTGCATGTCGGGATACGGGACTGTCCCTGAAAGCTTGGACACAACAATTGATTTTCCGCAATTCTAAATTTAGTAGCTTAAAATATCATCGAAAATTGCGATCTGCCAGAAAAACGACAATCATGATGTAATTCTATCATCCACCAATATCCCCATTAAGTTTCAGTGGAATCAAAATGCAGAGATTTGAAGCTTTAGAAGATAACACCTACCACTAAAATTTGACTTATAAATTTATTCATGACCAATGGTCCTGCGCGACCTTAAATTGTGCGTCGCGGCACGTTCCGTGTACTTTAGAATAGTTTTGCCCATAATGGCTTAAATGCGGGACAAATCGAAAAATGGTTCACGTCATGATCAATTCTCGACGCACTTGACCAGCTTCTAGCGAGGCGTGATTCCCTCGATGAAATTGCTGTAAATTCACCGCGCTCCAACCAAACTCCACGAGCTTTTACAATTAATTTTTAATTTTAAAAGGCCAGCACACTTTTGCCGAAGCTTGATGAAAAACCTTACACTGCAATTTTTCAAGGAGTTATTTTAACTCCAAAAGGGGTTATTCTGAACCTAATTTAACTCCAAAAAGGTTCAGAATAACCCCTTTTGGAGTTAAAGTAACTCCTTGAAAAATTGCGTGTACACAAGCAAGTATTCGTGATAGCCGGAATTATCGTATAGATCACCGGATTTTTACTCAAGGACTGCAGTCGAGCTAGCCGCGTCGAAAGGAACTTGGCACTAAAAATAGCCTGGTTCGTGACTCACTCCTCATGACAGATAAATTAAACTCCAAAAAGGTTCAGAATAACCCCTTTTGGAGTTAAAGTAACCCCTTGAAAAATTGCGTGTACACAAGCAAGTATTCGTGATAGCCGGAATTATCGTATAGATCACCGGATTTTACTCAAGGACTGCAGTCGAGCTAGCCGCGTCGAAAGGAACTTGGCACTAAAAATAGCCTGGTTCGTGACTCACTCCTCATGACAGATAAATTAAAAGGCGATCCGAATCAATGAGGATTCCGGCTGTGCTGACGACTACGAGAAAAGGTTTACCTCGTTCTTATAGCTTAGTCGTCGTTTATAAGGCCTGACATCCAATTGCATGCTGGGATAGGGGTGTGTCCCTAGCGTCATTTCCGGTTGGTGTTTGGCTTATCAGAAGAACCACTTGATTATAATGAAGCGGTCATCCAAGGCCAACAAATGATAACTGTAGCGTTTGCAAACGTATCCTTGTTTTTTAAAATCCGAGTGGATAAGTGATCGTCAATCCAAAATATCGACGGGAACTTAGGAATTGATCGACCCAAGTCCATCAGCCGATATGCAGAACATTCGATCGCGAGATCAAGAAAATTGTCCTCGTTGGGAAAAAAAAACTTCACCCGTCAGAGACTGTTGTCTGGGGCATTTCCGGACATTTATATATCTTTTCAGCCTTTTAATTTGTCCCAGAAGACTTTGAAGGAGGAATATCTCGCCTCCTGGATTAATATTGAGTACAGTGTAGTTTGAAATAATCGATGGTTCCATTTCCAACTTACTGAACAGGACTTTGATATATTTAAGATTTGTTCATCGAAACAAACAGGAAATAACTCAGCAAAATTTTTTTGGCGCTGTGAATACTGATGAATAAAATACAATCGACTGTTCTAGCGTGCGAGACTCACAACCGGAAGTTAAGAAAATCATAAAGATGACAAGGAGCCACAAGGTGTTTATTTGGATTTGCGTCTTCGGCGCCATCATAGATCGATGTTTTGCGTTAAATTGGGTCTTTGTAGGTTTCTCAGGTTTTATTACTTTTTTAAATTCATTTAAACACTCCTGGCACGCTCTAAATAATCTGAAATAATTAATACAAAATTATCAAAACACGCGACTGGGTATCATGGACAGAGTTCTCATCATGATTCCTTTGACTAAAGTAATCAAATTCACATCCAACCACAGTTTTAATATTTGGTTAATTCGAACAGAAACACAATAACAAGAAACACGAAAGAAACTGAGTAAACGTGCCTCGTCCAAGCATTCCGATTGAGACTTTTGACCCCAGACGACAGGTTGTATCCCGAGATATAGGACCTGCCGCCATTTATACGATCTACTGTCGTCCACGAACAGCTAGTTTCTGATTAACACAACGAATGAATCATGTAACTTTAACTTCCAGGTGTATTTCTTGCGAACGAATCTATTTTAGAAAACAATACGAAAAAATACCAGGGTTTCAGTTTTTTATTTTTATTTTATTTTTTATTTTTAGAAAGACGTATGACGTCTGTAACTGTCCTGTACATGGTAATGCTTCGCTTTAAATTGTGCACACTAAAGCATTTTCGTCGCGGCTCGACGTATACAATTTTTTTCTCTTTCATGATCAAGTCTTGCTGTGAATTCACCGCGCCCCATCCAAACTCCACGTGGTTTTACATATGGTATTAATACGATGCACGTAATTAAGGAGTTTAAAAGGCCAGCAAACTTTTGAAGCTTGATGAAATTAAAAAAAGTTACACGTCAAGCAAGTATTCGATATCAGAATTATTTCATAGATAACGATTCCAGTCTAACTGTCAGATTCTAGTCTGACTGTCGAGCGTCGAAAGGAACTTGGCACTGAAAATAGTTGCCGGGTTCGCGACACACTCTTCGCTGGCGAGTCTTAATGAAATATTCCGCAATAAATATGCTTACCGTTACTTTCTGTAGGATGACCATTTGCAAGAAAAACGCCAGCAGTGACATGGTGACAATGTTTAGTAAACCCGATGGCTTGAGCTGGTTCTACTTTGTATTAGCTGGTGTATAAACATCGAAGTCGAAGTATGCTAGATCTGCTAGAAGCCTTTCTTGCGAAGAACATTCTAGACTGTTCTAGAATTTCCGTCTATCATTACTTGATTGACGTTTTGGAGGGCAAGAGGGTTCCCCGTTTTAGTAAGCAGGCGGCTGAACAAAGTCAGTTAGTTTCTAATGAAACTGTTGTACATGCTGAGTCGGCGGGTAAGTGAAGTCAACTTGAAGTTGATAAAGGTAAACTAATTGTCGTAGCAAATGTGGAAAGCTTTGGATTAGTCGTTGGGCAAAATGCAACTCCCTTCAAAACGGTAGTATCCGTACTTTTCACACGCTTTGCAGACCTACGTATCACGTGACTCATCTCATTAAAACAAAAAACGTGTCTCGACTAACATGGCGTCTTGTTCTTCATGACCGACATACTTAGGTGATACATAACGATCAGCGATTGCCCGCTTCCCTCTTGAGTAACATGTAGTATTTCTCAATCACGTTACCTCCATTTTGTTTTACAATCATCCCACGTTGAAAGTGTAGTTTCCTAAGTTATGCACATTTCTGGTTGCGTGATTTCGCAACATGACACTTCTGCTGAGTAAGCATTTTTTCATTGTTTACTTCTCTAAAATGATAATCAATGTGACGTGCTACTTCGTGGAAAAAAGAGTGAAATACTCTTTATTGTAACGCTTTCTTTGGCTTCGAAAATTTCCTTTCAATAAAAACATCACGATATCAAGGAATGTGGGGACCAGAACGCCGGATACAATTTAAGCATTGCCACGTACTTAGCATGCGTCTTGGAGTCTCTTGTCAAAGAATGACAGGAATGACCAATGCCAGCGACGCCATTGCAACCATTCCCGAGATAATTAAATGACAAAGACCCTGGCGGCCATGTTGGATGACAGGAACAATAAAACTAATTATAATTATTTTGTTAATGGTCATCCAAAATGGCGGCGATGACGTCAGTTGCAAACCAAGAATTATCGGCTGTTCTCTTTTTGTGTATGAAAAACGTGCTAATGCAATGCAACGCTAATTATAAATGATATTAAAGTTCGTCATGTAACCAAGTGTTGAAAATAAATTTAAAAATCGATACGGAACAATAGCCGTCAGAATATCGTGACCAACCTTTTGGAACGTAATTTATTAAAACAATCCGCAGTATTGCATAACTATACTTTGTTGGGTCAGTAGTAATTGGGATCAGATACCCATACAGCTGTTTTGGTGTGGCGTTTGTAATAATGGCAAAAAAAAAAAAAACTAGATTCGGAGTTTCTATTTTCTAACGTGTCGGATTATTATGCAATGCAAATATTGAACTCCCGTTTATCAGTTGAATCTAATTTCAATCAATTTTTTTTTCTTCATTGCATTATGATATTAGCGTTTCAAAACCTTTTGAAAGAGATCGAACAAAAACAGTGTCAGTTTTTTAGAGGTTATATCCGGGTCCAATATCAACATAAAAGCCCTAAGCCGCCCACTGCTGTTATCGAGGCGGAGTATTCAACCGCCAGTCTAAACAAATCATGTTATCGTGCCGAAACGATTAGGCTTAGCTAATTTGCATCAACGTTAGCCCACTTATGTATTGATCACTCATTTATTCAACAGGGCAGGGCGCGCGTGTTTTCCCGCGCCACGTGACGTCATTCGCCCGTCTATGCTCTAATAGAGGACGGTTCTAAACCAATCACAGCGCGAGTTTTACACAGTAAATTATATAACACGCCATACATTCCACTCTGTCTGGCGAGAACTTTTGACACAAGATTCAGCATTCAGAATTCAGAATTCATTATATAAAGTTATAAATGGTACGTTTCAAAACTCAAAACCTTGTACTGGCCTGTCGAAGTACCTTGAGACATGATTGTGACTTATATGCTTCGCGTTTCGGGCCTTCAAGCGAAAGCTAGAATTGGCCGACAATTCGGTTCAGGAATTTGTGTTGTGACCCCAGCCTATGAATATAGAAAATGTGTTGATCAAGAACGCCGCCAGTACGGTCAGTTTGAATATTTATAATTTACTTTCCCTGTTTCATTTGATCCGAAACGTTTTTTCAAAATCATACTCCCAACAATCTGTCTCAGCCTTTGAGATTCCCAACCTGAAAGGATCCCTCCACTCATAGGCTGTTTAATATGCATGGATTGATTTATTGTAGATTTAAAGTCGTGAGTCTTTTCAGGCAAATGTCGGTTTTGCTACTGCTATACTGCTACTAACAAGAAAACAGGCATACATACCGTATTTCCGATGCTAACCATAACATATAAAATAATTATGTTCAGCATGATTCACGCTTGTCACCCGGTTGTTGATGTGGATTACTTTCCTTGTAACGACAACAATTAACGGAGCACTTGAGTACATGAAACACATGTGCACACACGAGTATATAATGGACTTTGATATCGTGTGCGAGGCGTGTCGGGGGTTGTCACTCATACAGACTACGTCGACCAATAAGACGCACGTTGACGTATAAACAAGATTTTAGGGAAAGTCCCTTATAAAAATAAATTCGCTATACGTATGCATGGGTTCAGGAAGGGTACAAGCCAGACTTGTGACCAGTTTCAATGGAAATCGTTGCTTGATTGCGGAAAAAGGAACCGTGGCTACTCGATCTCTCTTCCTTCTGCCCCCAGGGTGGTCGTCAGAAATGTTGAAAGGAACCTCTAAAAGGTACCAGAATTTCGCTTTGAAGGTGAAGTTTAAACTAATTTCCTCCCCTGAGAGGTACAAAATCTAAAACAAACGGAACTATTTCCTATCCTTTTTTTTTCCGGCTTAAGAGCCGTTGTCAGTAACTTTTAAGAATCCGGCGACAGAAGCGAAAATTCGAATTTTTTTTTTATTTTCGCCAAAAGAACCTTTTAGTAAACCATTTTGGAAAATAATATTCAAAAGTTCCAGTGAGTTTTTATTTTGGCGAAAAATAGAAAAGTTCGAAATTGCCAATTTCGAACTTTTCTATTTTTCGGGTGGAAATGATGCCAGTTGTGATGTTGCGTGACAAATGAAAATGCGATACACCAACACGAAAAAAAGGCCAGGAACAAAACTCATATTTGAGCATGGAATGATAGTTTTTTTTTAATAAATATATCTAAAAATATGTCTACAAATGGACAAGGTCCAAAATAAGAACTTTGGCCATTGAAATTATATTTGGTGTCTGTGAAATGATAGAATGGTCAACAGTCAGCTGTGGACACCTTTTCTGCTTCCCGAGGGTATCCGCTTCCAGGAGCTTCGACTGGCAATACTGAAAACTATGACGCCCGCACCGCTCAGCCTGAGGCATCATGCGCTAGAGTAATTAGAAGGCTAGCTTCTCTCCCCCACAATCTCTTAACAATGAAGAAAAAAATAAAATAAAATAACTAAGGCCCAATTTATACTTCGCATTTCTGTCGTGTCGATGCAATACACCATGGAAGTAATGTGATTTACTTTGCCATTTGTATATGTAATAGGACTACGAACTGTCGCCAATTTGGGAAATAATTGGATGATAAAAATTCCGAGGACTGCTACTGAATTGGACGAGGCCGTAGGCCGAGTCCAATAGGCTATGTTCAAACTTGGTGCCCGTGCACTAGTGCCTGAGCACCAGCACAAAATGGTGCTGTGTTCACACACTGCTTTTTCAAGATATCGACCCAAGACCTTGTACTCGGGCACGGGCACAGTGTCCGAATTCTGGCGTGGGTACTTGAAAAACGGTGTCAGTTCACATTAGTGCCGAGTGAGAATCGTACTCGGGCACCGTGCTCGGGCACCAAGTGTGGACATAGCCTAGGCTAGTTAGAGGAATTTTTTGAATCCAATTATTTCCCAAATTGGACATTTCGTAGTCGTATTGTGCACGGGAACTAGTAGTTGTGCTGTCCAATTTGGAAAATAATTGGATATCTGCTTGAATAGGATTTTTACACTAGCAATATAATTAATGTTGGAATTGGTACGATTTAAGGCGATTTCACTGAGTTTTCTGGGAGTTTTTTATTTCGATACGGTTGAAAAAATAATAGGGGGTACGATGAAAAGAGAGAAAGGGCCACGCCTGCATTCTCAATAAGCTTAGCTTTTCCCACGCGTTTCCTTTTATTTACCCCTGCCTCCGCTTGATGTTTTTCTTATCGAAGCGCGAAAGAATGATTCACAGAACGAAAGAAGCCTCTGCAGAGGAGAGAGATTGCTAGCGGTCCCTTTCAGAATAGTCAAGTGTCCGAGTTTATCCGGCGCGCGAGCGAATGTCACGCGATGAAGAGAGGAGGCGTCTCAGTACTAGCACTAGCAGAGTAATAAAGCGCGAAGTCGGTTACTGAAAAGGAAGATTACGTGATGCAACATGTGGTTTGTTGACATTTAATTAGGACGTTTGGTTTGACCGAGAAGGCCTTATTTTACTTGTTCAGCCTTGTTCTATTTTGCTTTCGAAAGCTCACCGCACGTGCTGTCAAAACGTCGCACGGGGTGGATCATAGTTACCACAACTTCAATACTATACGGCCATGCATATAAATCAGAAATGAAACTATCGTAATTTTCTTTTTAGTCTAGCGAGTATAATCTGAAATATATCTATTTGTTACATTTAACAACAAAAAAACTACAAACTGTCATTTCATGCGCAAGTATCGGTATAGTTATTTACCTGGCCTTTTTTCAGCGCTGGTGTATCGCATTTCATTTGTCACGCAATATGCGTGTTACTTGCGTCGTGGAAACGGTTGTAACTGGCCCTCACTCAGGATTGCAGTTGCCTGGCTCTGATGTCTTCTGATTTATAATCTACTTCAAACACATGGACTGCACACAAGTAAGTACATTTCTCTATTAATATCTTGAAGACTAGAGGTTTCTCAGTCGGACTAAACAATTATTCTAATCAGTTCTAATTGAATGAGTCCAGCTGCCAGTATTATAGCTTCAACAATCTTTACAAACAGAAATCAAAGCTAAGCTCGATTTGCAAATGTATTTGAACTGGTGGACTGCAAAATCAAGCTATTTTAATTCCAGTGACAGTGGCCGGTGATTTAAATCTATAAAAGCTACACATCGTATGCACCGTCGCCGTTCACAATACAAGCGAGTAATTTCCGTGCGCCGGCAACTGTCGAATATTTATTTAGGGTTTCATTTATAAAGTTCACGTATTTACAGCAACATTTATACTTTATTTACTTTTTTTTATTTTTATTTATATTTTATTTATATTTTTTTATTTTATTTTTTATTTTATTATTATTTTTTTTAATAGACTTTATTCCATAAAATAAATATTTTTACACGAGAAGCAAGAAGAGTTGCCCGTTTAAAAGAGCTATTTTATTTCCTGGATATACGTATAGCCCTGATGTTATGGTCTTCTGAAATATGGCAAAATTTAGCGTACAAACGGAATAGCAAATATTGTTTACGCGGGTGGATAGAAAGGAAAGAAAGTTTAGATGGAGATAAAATATAGTTGGAAAGCTAATCCAAGGGATGAACAACGTATTATGTAAAATTGAATCCAAGGCAAGTTAGCGTTGTCTTGTACGAGCGTTTTGAAAATGCACCGAATAACCGGTCTAAACGTGCCTAATTTGCATAATTTCCACCGATTTCGAACTTTCCTATTTTTTCGGCCAAAATAAAAACTCGCTGAAACTTTGAATATTATTTTCGAAAATGGTTTAATAAAAGGGTATTTTGGGGCAAATAAAAAAAAATTGAATTTTCGCTTCTGTCGCCGGATTCTTAAAGGTTACTGACAACGGCTCTTAATATCCGAAAACTGTACCGGGATAACCCTAACAGAGATCGTTGCAGATTGCAACACCCTGAGCGGTACCGAACCACGAATGTTAACCTATATAAGGTACAACGATCACTCCCGCGTCATTCTGTTTTCTTCGTGAACTTGTTTGGGTCAATGTTGACGGAATGCTAGTGAGAAATAGCCGGAAATTGATTTGAATTAGAATTTGGACAGTTTAGGTTAATTCAGCCTGTTCTTTGAAAACAACAGCGACGAGCCTCCTTCACTGAAAGAGCATTGTTATCGAAATGATATTCTAGTCGATTCAGGCTTTCAACGCGCGCTTTTTCAAGTGAACTTATGTTCAGATTCTCTTTTGTATCGCTTCTTTATCGTATTTACAAAGCTCAATGCTAAGCCTACCCTCAATTACAATAAGTTTAATTATCACTGAGACAGTTCAGTAGTTTAATACGAGCCTGACAATACCGTGTACAATAGTACGTCAGTTTTTGAATTGACTCGGTACCACTCAGTTAGCTGTTTTATAAACAGCCGGAGCGAACATTAAAACTTTGACTGGCCTGGCAAAAAAAACTAGGTTCGGAGTTCTATTTTCCAACGTGTATTGGACTCCCGTTTATAAGTTGAATCTGATTTCAATCACGTTTTTCTTTTCATTGCATTATGATATTAGCGTTTTAAAACCTTTTGAAAGAGATCGAACAAAAACAGTGTCAGTTTTTTAGAGGTTATATCCAATCCGGGTCCGATATCAACATAAAAGCCCCAAAGCCGCCCACTGTGGTTATTGAGGCGGAGTATTCAACCGCCAGTCTATACAAATCATGTTATCGCGCCCAAACGATTAGGCTAAGCTAATTTGTATCAACGTTAGCCCACTTATGTATGATCACTAATTCATTCAACTAAAATGCATTCAAGAAGTTCTAAAACTTTTTTGATACAGCAACCGAGTAGGCCTGCGCGGACAAGGAACGCCTGGTAGAATTGAGAAGTCAGAACACGCGCATTCGCAAATCAGAATGAAGCAACGAAGGCGAATGTCAGTTTGTAACCAGATAATTTTCATTATGAAGTAAAATTGCTGTTCAGCAGGAAATACAGGATATTTTGTATCGTTTAGTCAGCAAATGCGGTAATTTATTACAGTGAAAGTCAGAACATGCCGGACGTTATATTTTGAGAAGTCAGGAAACGCGGAATGTTTTGTTTTGGAATTCAAGGAAAGCGGCATGTATTGTTTCGTAGGTCAAAAGGGATGTACATAGATGTTATTCGCCGGCCGGGAGGTCCGTATAGGGAAAAACTGTGCCTGAGGTCTCGAGTACGGCACGAGGCCGCTGCGGCCGAGGGCCGTACTCGAGACCGAGGGCACAGTTTTTCCCTATACGGACCGACCAAGGCCGGTGAATAACGTGTTTATTTTTTTCCTACTTGGTTCTGTATAAATGCTAGAAATCTTGAAATCTTGTTTTGAAAAATCTTTTTTCACGCGCGCGCGTATTATCCCAAGGTCGCTATAAAACTACCGAATAAATAAAATTTAATCCAAATAACAAGAAACTCGGATGATTAATTTTTACACCAAAATATGTAATTACAGAAAGCTATACGTAGCTGTGAAGAACAGACGATGGAGACTCAAACGGAATTTCACCACTAAAAGCAGCTGAAATGAGAAGCTATTTCAAATTTAACACAAAAACCATTCAAAGTCGCAGCCGGCGGCAAATTTTTAGGACAATCTTCAATACTCTTGAAAGCATTTTTCGAGCAAAGCTGTTTCCTCAGTTTTCACCAATTTCATTTCTCGTGTTAATCTAATTTTTACCATTCAATGGCAATTCATAATTTTCATTTTATGCGAAACCTTGACAAACTGTAAACTTGCTTTCAGTTTCGTTCAACGTACGGCACAACTGATTTAAGTTTTATAAGCTTACGTGCCGAGGATTATTTTCTGGACTACCGGTAATCACTAAGTTCTTTCTTGAATGAAACTTAACGGAAGGTATGTTTAGGAAAAAAGAGAAACGAAAAGCAAATGATTAAAACTAAGGAAATGAGTCTAAACACGGAGATTTATAATTCCAAAAATACAGAGCGCGAGCGGTGAAACTGATTTCCAAAAACAACAACAAACTCAAATTATGTCGGTTAAAATCAAATGAAAACTCGCCTTTTTGAAGAAATGCAAGCTCTTTAATTCCACTGCGTTGTTCTCCATTGACTTGACAACGGTAAGATAGCAATATAATGTGAGAAACGGCAGTATAAAAAGCTTCTTCGCATCGACCTTCGTCCTTCGCACGTTGCTGAAATTAAAATGTTAGCGCATGCCTACGCTACGATTCCGCAGGTCTCCGACGGGTTCACTGGCAATTTTTCCCGCTCCCGGGACAAATTTTGGCTTGATTAATATGTTTTTGTGGGTCTTACAGTATTAAACGCATTCTGGCAGTTTTACAAAGCTAAGCAAAATTTTCTATCCGAGTAAATTGCGCAGTGGTCGGAGCGGTCCGTAACTTGGGGTCCGTACTGCAGGATACGGACCGCTGAATCGCGCGCTCTTAGCCAATCAAATTCAAGGATTTGGATACGGACCGCTAAAAAAAAATAAAATGTCTTATTTCAAAGACAGGAAATGCGTGACATTTTACTTCGCAGGTAAGAAAATGGGAAAAGTTAGTTTTTAATTTTGACCCTAAAAACGCGCCATAGCCATACAAACAGACTCCATCCAAACAACAGCAAAAGAGATGGTGGAATCGAAATTCCTCAAGCATGGATGCCTACGATCAAGAAACACAACTGCCGATTGTTAGCGGAGCAGACCGGTGAGAGAACAACATCTAGTCAGTCGCATCTTTAATAACCGAGACGAGAGGTGGTAACTTACTTTTGAGCAGTACTGTAAGTCCTGTAACCATATCCTTTGTGTATTGGAAAACTAAACAGTCTTGTACTAAAAAGTGTTACGTTTTTACCCAGTTTTCAAGAATTATTGCGAGGCAAAATTGCATGGGTCTCTAAAGTCTCAATTTAACATTACCTTGTTCTTTTTGGTTTTAACTTGGCTTGGTGAAGTCAGTCACTATCTCACAATAATGAATTGATACTTTTTTCGTCAAGCTTAACATTACTGATTCGTTTTGAAAAAAAATCAATTATCAATACAGTTCAATTCACATTCTTCAAGTCTTACAACTCTGTTTCTGTAAATTACATTCTTCATATTTATCAAGATTAGATTAATACATTTATCTGGCAAGTAAAATTAACACAGTTTAGTTATACACCCTTCCATCTGTGCCCTTTTATCCCCATCATCCTTTCCAAGCTGGCTAGTGTATTTTGAGTAAATCATATTTAGTGACAGAGACTTTACCACTTCCAAATGATAAATCAACCTGGGAAAACTTTGCAGTACACACATGTACGTACCTATTTTTTAGACAAGCTTGAACGTTGCACTTTAATTTCGGATTATGGACGGCTATAATTGATTGTCTATTTTTGTTTTTCTAAATTTTTGCCAGCACATTGCAATTCAGATGCAAGACTCTTGTACACATATTTGCATGCTTTGCCTGTACCCTCCTTTTGTTATTGGCTGGCCTTGGGGACTGTGACCCATTACTGATTTTGTTACTTTTACCAGTCCAATTGCATTGTTGTTGGTGCAGGTTTTACCTTTTTCTTATTGTTTGGCTGGTCTTAATATTGTTATTTTCACCGGTCCAATTGTATTGTTTTCGGTGCAAGTTTTTGCTTATCGTTGTACACAGCGCATGGGCCGCCATATATCTTATGTTTTTTGTTTACAGTACTTGAGCCGGCCTGCAAATATTTATCGTGGGTCGCTCATGTGGCCCTTATTGTTATGATTATCCGCGGAGTGTTTGTTGTACCGTACTTGAGCTGGGCTGTTCATGTGTCCCTAATATGTTATGATTAGCCGCGGAGGGTTTGTTGTACCCTACTTGGGCTTGGCCTGGTTTGATCGTGGCTTTTCACTGTATGATACATGATACTTGCGTCGCGGGCCTGGCCTTGTGACATTCACGTTGCCAAGTACTGCTGCATCTTGAAATGCCTGCAGACCCCTTAGTGGGCTGTATCAACTAAACATATTTACAACTAACACTAAAAGACATGTCAGGGGCACCCAACGGATCATTTCGGTGGAATATCTGTTCGGAAGGTCTATAATCACCTCAGATATTCGGTTAGGGAAATGTTATCTCGAACTTTCTTACTATGGGAAAATTAATGCCTTTTGTTTTCGGAGAGATAAAAATGTCGTTTTGGGTACAAAAACAGGTCAGATAGGATTTTCGGAAAGGTAAAAGGAGCTCATAAATTCGGATAATAAGATTTTAATCCCTAAAACTTTCTGAAGTTTGAAAGTTCAGCTAACGTATCCGAAAATATACATTTTTCTTAGCGTTTAAACATAGGCCATTAAACTGCACAAAAAGCAGAATTACAACGTAAAAACGACGTTCCGACACCTTCAGGAAAATTTTGTCGTTGGGTGCCCCTGACATTTACATGTAGACCGGTGCATTTAGTCAGTTGTCTCAGTATTCAATGCACAAATTTATTTATTTATATATTTTGTTAGTTTATCTTACTAAATTTTGGGGTTACTACATGTACATGTTACATTTTGTACGGGTATGGTTAGAATTGCCATTCAATATAATTATCTCTCCTGATTAACGGTGATATGATTCAAACCTGTTGGTCTAAGTGTTAAAGGATCAATATTATCTATCACGATTATTACAAGATTTTATGTGAAATATTAACGCGGATAAAAGCATGACGTTTCGACGACTCCATGTCATCATTTTCAAATGCAAATTTTAGAAGTTTTACAGGTATAGAATAATTGTTGTATACATATAGGATTTTCAGTGACTTATATGAATGCTTAATCTCATTTCTCTTGGTGCCCTGATTAACCTACATGTTTTGGAGAAATTATGAGTATGCAGGGTGGTTTATTATTACCACACTATGAGGTTGGATCACTGGGCTATTTCAGCATTTTCTTTTATATGATTTCATGTTACTTGTATTTTCAGCTTCACCATTTTACTACTAGGAAAAAGAGCAGAGCAGCTTAAGAAGGGTCATATTCAGAGCAGGCATCTCTATGATGTTTTTGGTATTGTGCATTGCGTTTTCAATTCAGACAGGTCATTTGCTGATTTATGACTGGTAACCTTCAAGTTGATTTACCATCCAAGACAACGTGACTGGAGGAAATGGAAGTAACGGGCCTCGTTCACATTATTATCAACACTGTAGTGTGGAACTGTTGAACATTACTTGGTAATTAACCATAAGTATAATCAGTGTACTGTTATGTAATCATAATAGGGTGGCAACTCATTTGAGCAGGGGCCAAATGTAGTTGGACCACTTGTATTGTTAATTTCAGAGTCATTTTAGGTAAACTTGGCACCTGAGCAAGGGCCAAGTGCAACACTTGAACACTTGAACATTACATTACTGATCAACAATGTAGTTGAGAACTATTGAACATCACTTGTACTTAATAATAAGAATAGTCAGAGTATTGTCAGAGTATTGTTAAGTAATCATAATAGTAGGACACCTTGCACTGTTAATTATTGCAGAGTATTTTAGTAAGCTTAAAACTTGAGCAGGGGCCAAGTGTTTGAGAGACCTCTTACATGATGTAACTTTATTGTATATTGTTACATTGTATATTTGTTCATTTTCAACCACTTAAATTGTTAATAATTTCCGATTCTCAACTTTTAGTTATAATTAGCCAAGTAAAAGGCACCACTTAGTAGGTACATGTACATGTATCGTCCAATTGACTCTAGTACATGTAGCAACTACATGTACATGTATACATGTCTAATTTGGATTGTTGGGCAGTGGTATGGAACCACTATAGCATTATGTATACAACAAACGATCTGAAAAGTTATATTATTAATTTGTTTTCACCCAAACTAGAATCCAAACACTACCAGATTTGAAACAAATGGTTTACCATATCTTGCAGTTACTTTTGAGTTAATATATAAATATTACGGATACATGTACATTTATGCCTTTTTAGCTATGTGGGCAGGGGCCATATAGCTACGTATACATTGTATGATGTCAAGTAATTTTTATTTTATTTATTTATTTTATTGTTTTATTTTTCTAGAGAACTGGAATTGAAATGATTTTGTATATTTTATTATTTTACTTCTTCTTCTTACTGGTCTCCATACATTTCTTATAGAACTGGTTGGAGAACTTGTTTATGTACTTCACCTTCGGTAATCATTTATTTAATTCTCATGGCCTGTATGCTTGATCATGCATGTATATAACAAGGAGATAATTGATGCGGATCACTATGGGGGCTTGGGGGTTAAGAAAGACTTATATAACTATGTGACAAACTAAGCTTCGGATGTCAGTTTTAGTTCACACCTTTACTTGATCGTGGCTGTAAACTTAGTAAAAGGCTTCATCAGTAACTTTCTGTACTGCACATGGAATGTAGTCTTAATTAGTGGCAGCAGTCTATTCCCTGTAAGGGTGAGTTTTATGCCTGTTGTTTTCAGTTATTTTAGGTGTGCTGTTCTAGCAGGGGCGGTACAGCATTTAATTTATACTAGTAGTAATCACAGATTAAGAGAGTGCGTTCGACGGGTTAATCTCAAACAGCTAAAGGATGGTTCTGTATATTAGTGGTCATGAACGAACTTAGAGCGTTTGCTTTCTGCTGATCAATATGAAAGGTGTTTGGTCTTGGTTAACTTGTCGAAGAGCAATGCCTAAATGGAGGGTAGGTGCCGATTGTGAGGAACGTGGGCAAAAGACAAATGAACATGAGGCAAAATGCACAAATGAGGAGGTAACCATGGCAACCTCACACGGGTCAACCCCCCTGGCACCTGTCACACTGATGTCTCAGTGGAGAATAAAAGGAAAAGGACTTACCAGATCCCAAAATACTGACTAAGGACCAAGAGGTGGGTGGGTGGTGGCAAACAAAAGGCAAAATACCAGCCGAGGTAAATCGCACAAGCAAGCCACGATGGCAATTCTTCTCGGAAACAACTCAAACTGCGGCATGGCATCAATAGATAACCCGCTGACCAACAGAAGATCTTCCAGATAACTACCATTTGTCAATATGCAAGTGCAGGCCCAGTGGTGCCCCCCCCCCCCCCCCCCCCCCCCCCCCCACCCACCACACACACATCCACTCTGTTTACGTTGATTCCTGTGGTAGAAAGCAAATAATTATTGATAGTGAAGGTCTGGGAGATGGCCATCCCAGTAAATAACACTAACAAATTCATTATATTATAGAGGCACAAATTGCAACAGTGACATTTATTGAAATTTCTCGAGATAAATTCAAAACGGTATTACATGTAAAACAATGCATGGTGTATACATATTCCAAATTTGATGCTTTTCTTAAAAATAACATTCTAACAAATTGGGAATATTTAGCAACTTGACACATCAAGAAATAACAGTATGATTTGTTGATAATATAGAAATACACCTTCCACTTTTTTCCATTGTTTTAATAGGGCCTGAAAAAAAAGGTACCAATGGATTTAAACTCACATTTTAAAGCTTGAACAGGAGTGTGTGCAACCACCCCATAGTATTGAATTTGCCAGTTTAATATAATTATTATAAGCTTTTGCTTGCGTTAATTTCGCTCGATCGAACTGGGCTGATTCGGTTCTTAAATCTTGATTCTACAAGCTACATGTAGCTTATATATTAAGTTAATTTGTAGACTGCGAGCAGTCCCCTCTTTCTTTCTTTTATCGAATCGCGAAGCAAGCGCGAGAGAGCGGAAATCGAGCGCGAAGCGCGAGCGAGCGGGAAATGGGCCGAGCGGAAGTGAGTCACGAAGTGACGAGCGGAAGTGAGTCACGAAGTGACGAAGGAGCGAAAATCTTCGCTCTTCGTCACTTCGTGACTCACTTCCGCTCGGCCCCCATTTCCCGCTCGCTCGCGCTTCGCGCTCGATTTCCGCTCTCTCGCGCTTTGCTTCGCGATCGATAAAGAAAGAAAGAGGGACTGCTTCGCAGTCTTGTTAATTTGTTTTGAAACGAGCTACATATATTTTTCAGTTACCATGGCCGAGTAAAACGACTCGATTTATGACCACAAATCACGGTCACATGGCTCAATAATAAAGCTGCAATATGAAATAACTCGTTTTGTGTTTTTTCTGTGCTTCGGGACCACACTGAAAACTGGCAAACCGCAGAACTATACAAGCACCAGGAGTCGTACACATTAATTTCTCTCTCAGACGTCGATAAATTGTTGAATAACATTACGTCCTATTGAAAATGGATATTCAATGTACTAACTTAATCGATTTGAGCGAAAAAACCCACGAGTAATCGCCACTAAACAACACGAACAACAGCAAACGCACGACAACGCAGTCACTGCTTTCCGTGAGGCACTACATCACGGGCGACGATCGGGGATGAGAAAGCGAGTCTAAAAATATATAACTTGTCAGCGGGCGGAAGCATTCAATGCTTGATGGTAGAACCCGTTCTCTTTGTGTTTTCAACCGAGTTGTCAGACCCGAATCGCCAAAATACTGGCGCCCACATAAAATAAGAAGCAATTCTATATAATCATGTGAGTGTATGACTTACTTCCTGACTGTTATATTAAACAAAAGGAATCGGTCGAGAAAAAATATTTTCGGTTTTCAAGGCTTGCGTGACGGAAATATGGGCATTGTCCCTTCCGGCTGTCAAATATTTGGCGGGGCTTTTTGTTTGTTTTACGCAATGCACTTGTACATTTTGCCGGTAAATTTTGCCATGGAAGAAAAGGGATTCGAAGCCTTCGTTGAGAGATTAAAAGATCGATTTTTTAAAAGAAAAGCTCGCTGGCTTTTTCCGTTGAAGAACAGTATTTGCTTTGGACACTTGCGATGGAAACAGAGTAGAATTGGAAGATATTTTTGGATACATTTCAGGTGTTAAACTCTTCGTGTTTTATGTCCACACAGAGAGTCATTCAAAAGAGAAAATCCACAAGAGATTTTCCCCAAAAATGGTACGTTAATTTTTATAACTGATTTTTGAAGTCGAATTGTTCTATTAATCACTCTCGTGATTGGGGGAGATAGTCTGGGAATCGAACAGGGGAACAGTGACTTTAGATAACATAGAGTTTTTTTATTTGTTAATTTCAGGTAATCTTCTCCCTAAGGGCCGTTCATTAATTATAGGTCAGGGGGGGGGGGGGCGGTGAAAAATTGGGGGGGGGGGGCTCTTGAAAAAAAATTACAATAAGAAGGGGGCTTACAAAATATTTGTCTGATGAGGGGGGGCCTGAAAAAAATTAAAGTAGTTTTTTAATCATCTTTTATTCCATTCCATATTATTTTTTATTATCAACACATAAGATCATCACAATAATACCAAAAAAGTTTGTGTTCATTCTCCGATAAAGTTTGGAAACCATGACCATACAGACTTTGAAAGAGCTGCGGGCGGGGAGGGGGGGGGGGGGGGGGTGGGTCTGAAAATATATCTCGAGACAATTTTACTCCGCCCGCCCCCCCTGACCTATAATTAATGAACGGTCCCTAAGTGACCTTTAAACTTAAACCGGAAGTCAGAGACATTCATTGAAAACTTTTTTGATTTCAATTTTTTTCTTTGCCAGCACCACCTGTATTTGAAAACAATCGTGGAAATGTGCCCATACAGTTTTTTGGCATCCGTTTTTAATTTCCAGCAGTGAAAACTCTACATTGTCTACATGGATCTACAAAGGTTGGTACATGTATTCAGTATTAACAGATTATTATATTTTTAAAGAGACAAACAAGAACTATTTAATTTAGATTCATTTGAAACATATGTCTGCACACTGTTTTGGTTTTTGCTTGTTTGCTATTTTTACTGAAACACTACAAGCGTTAATTTTCGTTCTCTAACAAATTTTGCAGTAAATGTATAGGTGCGGGGGAGGGGGGTGGGGTGGTGAAAATCCCCTGGAGGTAGAGTAGACGAAGAATTCCTGGTCAGTTCTCCTCCAAAAGTATAAACTATTGGGTATTTCGCCCTGATTAAGCGCCCTCAAATCAATGTTTTAATTTTTAATAAAAATAAATTTATATGCCATTTTTTATTATTTATCAGGATGCGAGAGGAAGTTGGACTCCAAAAAGTAAACAATGTACACGACTATGCAACAAAAAACAGAATTCGTTTGCAAAATTCCTAGAAAGTTGGATTGTCCTGCCACCATGCAAATCAGATGCATCAAGGTGTACAACGAGTACTTCATTGATAAGGCAACGTGCCCGACAGAAAATAGCATGGCTATGGCAGGAGGGCCGTTCTCAAACAAATAAATGAGAAATCGAAGAGTGATCCGGAATTCAATTTCCGTATTTCGACACGCTTCTATGTAAAGATTCCTCTAAGCTCCGACATCATGTTCCAGGTTGGACCCGAAAAATTGACAGTTTCTGACCTGTGGACTTGATTCCTCCAGAGGTGGCAAAGAGACATCAAAGAGTTACCCGTGCAATACCGGGATTTCAGCCAGGTTGGCTTATGGACAAGGTGCATAATTTTATTTCATTTGATTTCTTTTCATTTCGTTTCCTTTCATTTGATTTCATTTGATTTCATTTCACCTTCATGATGCCTCAAAGCGCCCACAGTAAACGCCTTTTAAAAACGTATTTTAAACATGAGTGTCTTTTTTTCATAAAGGTCGTCGAAGCAGTCCTGTGGCGCCTCATCACATCTAATCCATAATGATCTATTGTCGCTGACACAACGATGGCCGAGATTGTACAACGCCGTTCTAGCATTCGCTTGCTGTGGTCCGGAGACAACTTCTCACATATCTCGAAAATATTCATCCCGATAAAACAAGTCTGGCAATCACTGGACTCTTCTGGTTAGTGGCTTAAAACAGTAATCCTTTTAAAGCCTTTTGGAGCTTTGAGGGTGGAACTGATCCAAAAGCATTACAGTTGAGAACCTTTTTCAACTAAATCGGTGTAATCAAGAGAGGACGATCTAAGAGAATGATTCCCCCATATACTTCCCACCTTAACCTTCTCTTAGATCATCTTCTCTTATCTCTTCTCTTTTATAGCAATGCGTTAATCACTCCTTTCTTCTTCCGTTTAAAGGTTTTAGATCGATCCAGAATACCAGATATTACTTTGATTCCATGAATGGGACCTGTGCACACTATTTTAAGCAGCAACTCGGCTCGCAAGACAAAACTGGAAGGATTGATCAATGACATCAGGTGATGAACATTATAAAATTGTTTGGGAAAATCTCTCGCATTTCTATTTCGGTTCGAAAATACATTGACGGCAAAAAAACGGATAACGAAAATAGCATTTGTGATTCAGTGTTACTAATTCAACGATTTTTTTAAAATTCTGCAGTGTCGCTGTTGACCTTAAAACTGCATGGAATTGCAAGTCATGGCCGTGTGTTGAACCATTACATTACACACAGACTGATGGTTATAACTGTACGTTAAAGGAAAAGTGGAGCTCGTTACCAGTTCCCGGCCGAGTACCCCTGCAAAAATGCTAGGGGCGGGACGATTTTCGAACGCCAGTCTTCACATGAAATCTCAAAATTTCCTGGGTGTACATGTACACAGAGGTCGACGACACATCAGATTAGGATGCGTTCTCGTTCCTCGAACGCAATTATCAACACAAAACATAACTTTAGGTGTGCTGTATTAGCAGGGGCGGTACAGCATTTAATTTATATTACTTATCAATACAAAACAGGACTTTAGGTTTGCTGTATTAGCAGGGGCGGTACAGCATTTAATTTATATTACTTATCAATATAAAACAGGACTTTAGGTTTGCTGTATTAGCAGGGGCTGTACAGCATTTAATTTATATTACTTATCAATATAAAACAGGACTTTAGGTCTGCTGTATTAGCAGGGGCGATACAGCATTTAATTTATATTACTTATCAATGTAAAACAGGACTTTAGGTCTGCTGTATTAGCAGGGGCGTTACAGCATTTAATTTATATTACTTATCAATATAAAACAGGACGTTAGGTTTGCTGTATGAGCAGGGGCGGTACAGCATTTAATTTATATTACTTATCAATCTAAAACAGGACTTTAGGTCTGCTGTACCAACAGGGGTGGAACAGTGGCCAACTGTCCGTTTTCTGCAATGAGTATGGTGTGTTGCTCTGGCTTCGGGTGGGGCTGCCCTTTCTCTCGTACCTCACCTCGGGCTTTGGCGGTTTCTCCCTCACCTTTGCTGGGATAATACTTTGCATGTTGTGATAATTTGAGCTTTCTATGCTCCTTAGCAAAATAAACGGCCACACCTGTGGCCAAAAGATTCCCACATCAGGATGTTGTGTTATTGCCCTGCAAACAGAGCTCAACCAAAGCAACACACCCATATTTTGGAATAAATTTAGAAGGAACAATATACATAAATTAAATGGCACATATTAACATCTCTCTTGTGCACTGACTTTCATGCATACATCCCGGAATAGAGACAACATTTTCAACGAATCACCATGGTGAAGTAGAGGTGATAATACATTCAACGTTCATTATAGCGGACACCCTCTGGACGTTGTTTGGAGTCTGTAACAGCGAAAGTCCGCAATAGCGGGGTGTTTTTAACGAGGTGTGATCCTTAAAAGGTGAAGTGGTTCTCTTGACGAGAGGTCGTACCAGTACTTCGCACTTGTTGTGACACGAGTTGATCAGATCAGTCTTCGAAATTGTAGGTTAATGGATGTTTTTTTTTTTACACGACACTAACTATTCAACAGGAGAAAGGTGTTCTAAAAAACTACTAAATTGTATACATTCCCCATGCAATTCAAAAGGAATACTCGGTACATGACTAGGCCTAGCCACAAGATGCCCGGCAACTTTTTTTTCAACTATTATTCCTATCGGTTATCCACGTGTAATATAAATATATATTTTCTGGTTTGTAGTCATTATTACTGGGTAAGAAAATTGAAAAGTTTAATAGTCCTTTTGCAAGATGTGATAGGTTTTAACGTCAAGGCATTTATTTTAAATTATATTTAAGTTTCGGGCAAAGAGACAGATCTCAACTTGCAACTTGAAAACATAGCACGGTCTCCGAACTTCAAGCAACAAAATACATTTGATACATCTAAAGGTTATTTTCCCTAATTTCTTCAGCCCGTGTTCCAAATTATTTAAATAACGAGGTGAACAGATCGCATATCTGCCACGTTCAGGAAAGCTTATCAACAACGTCAACTGACTGCTTTATTTAGTGCTAACTAACAGACAGACTCATTTTACATAACTTGGATCACTAGACTGGTGACTAAGAACAAACGAAAAAGTGTTTCGTCGTAGAAAATTGGTGGCGATTAAAAACTTCATGTTTTCCGATCAATCCCCGCGAACTACGTGGTCATCGCTCCGATTCGTTGATCTCAATTTTATAGCATTTTAAATGTTTCATCCCCGCCGTGTGATGACAAAACACCTCCTAATTATCTCACGGTGTGGAGTCGCGGAGGCGTGACTGCTCGCAAATTGGCCATTTTGTTTTTCCGGAAGTGTTTGTAAAAACATCCTTGGTCAATTATTTGGAACAAAACTATTATTACAAACTGTTGTTCTTCTAGTGTTATAAATGACTTCCCGTTTGGCATGGAATTGTTGCGGGTTCCAGCAAAAAAATGTGCTTACTATATCAAATCATTCCCTGCCAAAATATTTTGCGCACAAATTGTCTCCGTTCATGAAATTGTCAATATCTTGATTTGCTATTCATGGTAGGCTACCGAATTTATTCAAAACAACACGAATAGTACTAAAAATATAAATATATGAAATTTGGCATCATCTAGGTTGAATGAGGAACAAATGGTATGTTAGATATATAGATAGAGTTTCCCACGCTGTGATTACAGACACCTTCCTCCTTATCGCATGGTAGGGATCCATGTAGGAGTGTCATGACAGTTTGCTCAGCTGATCGTAAATTGGCTACTTCTTTCAGCCGGTCGTGCTTCTAAGATGTTTGTTAGATATTAATAGTAAACGTAATCAATCTATTAAACTTTTTCAATCATTAAAATATGATCATCCATCGGAATATAATTTCCGTTGTAAAACACGAAGATAAAATTGAACAGCAGCAAAAGTCCAACTAATGAATAACTTTATTGTCGAGTCAAATATTTGTAGCTGAGGGGAACGTCCCCTCTACTTATTTAGGACACGTAAAACTGCAATAACAAATATGATACATTCTGCCAATTTTACAGCCAGCTCCGATTTTTCAGCCAGCTCCAATTTTTCAGCCACGCGCGAGAAATTAGTTCGTAGGCGTGAGCGGGCTATGCCATCAATAACATTGACATGGGATAAATACGGCTACCTAGCCATATAAAATTTCGCAGCGAATGATCCAATTGAACTGAATCGTGAAAAGAGAGTCGACAGTATGAAGTCCAAAGGGATGTTTCTAGTAAGTAAAGCATGTGAATTAACCTTTCAAGTCATTACCAAAATATGTTATTTACTGTAATACTGTTCCAAACAATACTACAATACTAAGCTTTTACAAAAATGTTTACTCAACTAAATTTTCTTTCCATCAGGTTAGTCACGTTTAATCCATATCCGCTAGTTCTGGCGGCGAGTTAACTTCCCTCTGTTTTTAATACTCTCTCTTTCTCTCTCTCTATAATACTCGCTCTTAGACAAAACGATGCTACCGTGCCGACTTATTTTTAAAGGGTTTATTGTGACTCGCTTGAAACCGGTTGAGAATAGTTGATGGATCTTACCTCTTCCTCTCTATTTCATTAACTAAATATCAAATAAAAACATTTTGAAGAAATATATTTTGTTAAAGGAGCTACGTCATGCACGGTTGACGTATCTTAAAAAAAAATGTCCCTTGTTTTCAAGTTCGCCGTTCGCAATCCGTCTTAATCTTCTCTATCCTCGTCCATCCTTGTTCCTGTATGGTTTATTATCTCCTCTTGGGTGTTTTTTCCACCTTAGTAAACTATTATTTTGAGGCATTCTTCAATTTGAAGGTGATTTTCCACTTCGTAGAAATGACTTAAAATATCATGACATAGCTCCTTTAACTTAAGTGCTTATATTACTTGACCTAAAAAATACATGTTTCTTTATTTGCAGCTGCAGACTGTTGTCGTGTACTTACTGGCCCATGTAGAAGCCGGACCAAAACTTAGGTGCCTCAGTTGCTCTTTCAACAGTATTTTATGCAGTGGAAGCAATCTTATTAAGATTCACATCGATCGATGCAATAATTCCACTGGAAAGAAGCAATGTGAAGTAACAACTTCTGGCACAAATACGGCAAACAGAAACACGAGTGAGTCATAAAACATAGCTAATTTTAACCTAAGCCGACTCCACATAAATTTAACTTTGAGAAGTTCAGCCTTTATTCAAACAGTTAAGCAAATATTTTAGAACCCACGCCGACTCCAAAAATATTTTAGTGTAATTGCGTCAGAAGACGCACGCTGAACCTACAAAATAGTCATCAGTCCTTACTAAATTGTGGATTACCCTCCGGCATACTCGAGATAGTCAGAGGAGACCATTACGGGAGCGAGCGATTGTAATGAATAGCAGTTATTACAGACGGTTAGCGGTTTGACATGCAAACGAGGCGAAAGGGTCAATCTGGCATTGTATTGGCTCATCAGCCTCATTTGTAGGCTCGATTACCGGCCGCTGTTTGGGAAAATGAGCCAGAACGAAGACCGGACTCGGGACAGCGGCGGAAATCGAGTCCAATAAGTTTGCATACTTTTTAAAAACAAAATAATATTTGACCGCGGGCTGAAACTGTAATAACAGCTATTCCTGTTACGGCGTTTTACCAGATTAATTTATGTTCATTTGTAATAATTCATTTGTAATTAATTAATTAGAAGGGGATCGAAGGAAGGTAGTCAACAAGAACAAGATGTGCATAACAAAAATAACTCTCTGGTCAGATAGTTTATTCTTCTCTGCTTTGGCTGGATAACATTTCCCTGAAGCAAACCAGAAATGTCCACCGGCCACACGATATCTCCACCTTTTTTAATTAAATATATTCTAGGAAAATTTCAGGCATATTATTTGCTCCATAATTTATATGGCCTCATCTTGCTTTTAATACTGTTTTTCAACTGTCGAGGATAATGACAGAAAGGTCGATCCTGAGAAACCAGATGCTTACATATGCTACAAGTTCTATTTCAAAGTGAATTCCCAATTGAAAACACTGAAAAACTCAGTTTCAATCGTTTGGCCAGGAAAGTCAACATGCTGTTGTTTTCGTTCGTACGTTTCCGAAACATTCAAAGTTGAGGATTTATTCTCCAGTTTTTGTATCAACAGTGTGCGAAGTTTTTTCCTTACATTTGGAACTCTAGGTGAGATTATTTTTAGTATACTGATCAGAAAAATAGGATCTGTAGGCAACAATAAACGTGTGAACGAGATTTACAAAACTATAAGTGCTTACGTAAGTTTACGATGTCTCGAAACTATAACTTTAGGATATATAAGCTTGAATTATCTTACCTTCAGTAAAAATGTACTTCACTGGAACAATCAACTTCACAGAAACTATTCTCCTCCTTTCTCCGTTTCGAATTTGCTTCCACAAACGCTTCTGGAGTATACTCCCCATTTCGCAGTCATGTAAGCACTTGCACGAAACACCCACGCAACGCGGCGCGAAAACAAGTAATCCGAGGTGCACTGGTAACGATAATTATCTGAAAATAGCATCAGAGGAATTATTATAGATGTGGTCGTCGGAGCGTTCGTGTACAGACGTCATAACTACTTTATTCCCACACGTCGATATTACAACTTCGGAGTATTCGTTTAATTCGCTGCAAACAATACAATAATTGGAAATGAATATAGCTAGAAACACAAATATGACTCTCAAGAAATAAATCAAGGAAAAGCTACTCACACTAGTGTGGATAATAGGTAATAAGATCAAAAAAGTCCTTCAACAGTTCAACATGTCCTTCAAACAGTTCAAAACATGGCCGGTCCGAAAACACGCGCCACGCAAACAGCAAGGACTTCTGGGAACTATGTGACGCGTGGCCTCTAAGCCGCGCGGTATCTAGAAAAAAGACACAACATTCCGCCCCCCATGAACTCCTATATATCGGGGGTTCATAACTACAGTACGGGAATTTATCAGTCTCTAAATGTCCGTAATTCGCGATCTCTGTACTCTTATTCATCGCTAACTCCTTCCAGCAAGCACAGCTTGGTCACCGGTCGCTTGAATGTTGTCCCCTTTGCCCGTACTTCCACGCTCCTCACCAGTCCATCTGCTCCGGGAAATACGTTCTCGATTCGACCCAGAACCCATTGATTCCTCTTCACATTGTCATCAGCAATCAGCACAACGTCTCCGACTCGAAGGTTCGTCTGTTCGTGCTGCCACTTAGGTCTCTCCTGCAGCGATGGTATATACTCTTTCAACCAGCGTCTCCAGTAGTGGTTCGCTAGCAGCTGAGCCTGTCGCCACCTCTTTCTGCTGAACTTGTTCTTCTCATCAACCACGTCCGGTGGGATATTCAAGGAGGGGCGCACGTTCAAGAAATGACTTGGTGTTAAAGCTTCATTATCATCTGGGCTTGAGGGGTTCGGTGTCAGTGGTCTCGAATTTGCAATCCGCTCAGCTTCCGTGAACACTGTGGCCAGGACTTCTTCATTCATCGGGGCACTCCCGAGCATAGCTTTCAGGCTCCTCTTGACGGTCCGGACTAGCCTCTCCCACACTCCTGACATATGAGACGCTCCAGGTGGGTGAAAAACCCACTTACAGCCTCTCTGCATGAGCTCTCTTTCCAGCTTAGTGCAGTCCATCGTCTTCAGTGACTCTCGGATCTCCTTATCTGCGCCAACAAAGTTGGTCCCGTTGTCAGACCGAATCTCCTTTACTTGTCCTCGTCTGTTTAGAAATCTCATCAGGACTAACATGAAGTCGTCGGTTTCGAGAGACTTAGCCAACTCAAGGTGAACAGCTCGGGAATTCATACAAACAAAGATTGCTCCCCACCGTTTCTCAATCACTCTTCCTCTTCCTCGCTTTACGTAGAATGGTCCGAAATAGTCCACTCCGCAGTAGGTGAAAGGAGGCTCATATGGAGTTAATCGTACCTTCGGCAACTCTCCCATTTGTTGATTCATCCTGGGTGCCATCTGCTTCCTGCAATGAATGCACGCTCTAAGGACTTTCTTGATAGCTCCTCTAGCCTTCACTACCCAGAACTGCTCCCTAAGCAGTGACAGAACTTGTTCCACCCCGCAATGCACATTATCTTCGTGGAGGTGTCGTATCAGGATGGTAGCAATGTGGTGACCTTTTGGCAGTATCATTGGATTCATAGCATCAGTGGATATCGGGGCCATTGATATCCTTCCGCCTACTCGCATGACTTCGTCTCCTTTCATGACTGGTTTGAGCTTGATTATTTTGCTGGAAGGCTTCACTGGTTTTCCTTCTTTCAGGTTTTTCACTTCACCAGCGAAGCTTCTCTTCTGCACAACTGCCACAATCTTTCTCTTCGCTCTCTCCAGGTCCTCGTGCTTGATACCCCTTTGTACTTCAACTGCTCTTTTGTCCTTTTTCTTTTTTACATGCCACTTCATCCAGTCTAGGAACTTCAGCACCCAGGCCACTTTGCGCAGGGTGTGGACCCAGTTGGAGAATCTGGTTATAAGGTCTTCGACTGTTGTAGTAGGTTCACGTCCGGTCAGATACATCTCCTTCTTCACCTCAAGGTCTTCTGGAGAAAACAATATCAAACTTGTTCTCTGGCCATTTCTTGTCAGCATCCCTCAAGAATGACGGTCCCTTCAACCAGCGATCGTTCCTGAGAAATTCATCCATCTCTAAACCACGGCTGACATCATCCGCAGGATTAATAGTGCCGGCACAATGTCTCCACTGATCTGGGTGTGTCAATTCCTGATCTCTGTCACTCTGTTTGCCACGTAGGTCTGGAAGCGCCGGCTCTCATTTCTGATATAATTCAGCACGATCATCGAGTCAGTCCAGAAGATGACCTTTTCAAAATTGAATTCCAGCTCACTCCTGACAGCAGAATCAATCCGTGCAGCAAGAAGTGCTCCTTGAAGCTCGAGCCGCGGAATGGTGATACTCTTAATGGGTGCATTCCTTGATTTACCAATTACAAAGGCACATTCGATCAAGCCATTCGGATACTCAATGCGCAGGTAGGATGCAGTTCCATACCCAGCCTCCGAGGCATCACAGAAATGATGCAGCTGCAGTCGAACTCCTTCGTGGTCAGGACGACTGAAGTAGCATCTCGGAACACTTATGTCCTCCAGCAGAGGCAGGTAGCTCTTCCAGTTCTCCCACTTCTTAAGAACTTCTCCACTAATCGGTTGATCCCATGGAAGTTTGTGTCGCCACAAGCTTTGCATAATCTGTTTGGCTGGCAGCATCACCGGAGCTGCAAAATTCAGAGGGTCAAAGACCGAGGCGATGGTTGACAGCACACCCCTCATCGTATTCGGCTTGTCCAATTCTACCACTTTGAATCAGAATGTGTCAGATTCAATGTTCCACCGTACCCCAAGAGCTCGGTTAACTGGCAACTCATCCAGGTCGAGGTTGAGGAACTGCTCAGCTCTCTTCTCAACAGGTATTCAGCCAAAACTTGGCGATCATTGCTCATGAACTTAGTTAAGTTGAAGCCTCCCCTGGCACACAGTTCAACCAGCTGACTGGCCAGTTGTATTGCAGCTCCCTGGTGTGGGCACAGACTTTAATACATCGTCCACATAGAAATTGCGTCGGAGTGACTTTATGGTCATAGGATCAAAATCCTTTTCGTTATCATCCGCTGTCCTCTTCAGTGTTGAATTTGCTGCGCACGGAGAATCTGCTGCTCCGAAGATATGCACGGTCATCACATACTCCTCTGGAGGATCATCTGTACTCCCTTTCCACCACAGAAATCTTAAGTTGTCTTGGTCTTCTTCTCGGACCTTAACTTGATGGAACATGCTTTCGATATCAGCCACTACAGCGGTGTTCTCTTGTCGAAATCTCAAGGGGACCCCGGATGAGACTATTGGTGCAGTCTGGTCCCTGCAAAAAGGTTCTGATTGAGGGAGGTCCCGTTACTCTCTGCGGCCGCGTCAAACACTACTCTCACCTTACCCGGCTTGTTAGGATTGGTCACGGGAAAGTGAGGTAGGTACCACGTTCTCGGACCAATACTTGCAGTCTGTTCTGGCGTCAGC
The DNA here is from genome assembly GCA_029204205.1 of Desmophyllum pertusum. Classification (NCBI taxonomy): domain Eukaryota; kingdom Metazoa; phylum Cnidaria; class Anthozoa; order Scleractinia; family Caryophylliidae; genus Desmophyllum; species Desmophyllum pertusum. Next base: position 1,362,344 of record MU827783.1, on the reverse strand, counting down.
TTACGGGCATGCCCCTTGCTTATGTACCCTTCCATCGTTGTACGATACTTCTGTTCAATATCTGGGTCTCGACTGAATCTCCGTTTCAGGCTTCGCATCCTTCTCTCTGCCTCAGGGCGATTGTTTGGTAACTTCACGTCTTCGCGTTGCGCCACAGCCAGTCCTGTCTCGTAATGACCTGCCGACATCTTAGTCGTCCTCTGTAATATATCGATGGCGCGCATGTCCTCTCTGGACAAGTTATGGGACGCCTAATATATTGTGATCATGGCCGTCAGATCTGTCTTCACAGGCACTCCGGCGTCCCAAAGGCTTCCAAATTCCAGAAATTGTCAATCAGTTCATGCAGTTTCTTATTGCAGCTAATAAAGTTAACACTGACCTCCTGGAGATGGAGGCTCCTTCGACAGTTCCAGTGATAACCCAGCCCAGTGGGCCTCTCCAGCGCTTTCAGTTGACTGTCGGGTGCAACTAGGTTTTCGCACTTCAAACACCTCATGAGCATAATCAACATCCTTTCCTATAAGAACAGAGACCTTTTTAACTTCTACTTCAGGGATCTCTATATCTTTCAGATGGGGATAGATGGTTGTATCAATGTTCTTAGGAAGACACCTTTCTGAAATGTTAAACTTGGTTGACACAAGTCCTTCTTCTACATTAATAATCTCTCCTTCACATTAGCCGACTGTAGCTGGAAATTCACTAGTTCAAATTCCTCGTTGGTTTTTTCCATTACAGTGTTTCACAGATACAAGCTCTCCTCTGCCCTTTTAAGCCTAGACTGTTCGCAATGTCACTACTAATAATAGTCCCTCGAGATGCATTGTCCAACAGACCATAAGTGGTTAACGAAGACCCATTCGGAGCCATCACCTTAATAGGTACGACATGCAGTAGGGACCGTTCTTGAAACAGCTCCTGTAACAGTAGCATACTGTTCCATGGCCCTTGGGTTTTGCGGGTTTTGTACTTCTTCCGTTTTCGCCCTGGGTGTCGCTATGTGATCCTTTTGTCTGACTCTCCATTTGTCCGTCTGGGTGGGGCTCCTGCCCAGCACTACCTTCTTTCCTTCTAGGAGGATTATGTAACAGCATGTGATGTCGTCTATGACTTCCACACTTGCAAAAGATTCTAGACTCGCACCAACTGCGCATGTGACCAGATTTCAAGCAGACGTGGCACAATCTGTTCTGCTTAACAATGTTCCATCGAGCTTGAACTTCATCAGATCGAAACTGTTCACACTCGACAAGCTCATGTTTATTCATGCAGCGCAGGCATCGATTAGGACTGGACATCTCAGTGTTCTGGGAATTGGCCTTTAAACCCATCAGCGTTGAAGTCGGTAAGGAAAGTGTTTGTTTGTCTGTTTGAATGTGAACCAGATGCTCTAGCGATTACTTCATTTGGTCTCTCAGACTTCTAGTCAAGAACAAATCCCGGATTCATTCTTAATGGCAGCCTGACGTTTGACGAACTTGGCAAGATCGGACAGCCGTGGGGGGGTTCCGCTCTCCCGAATGCTGTATGAAATATCTCCCCATTTATTCACAAGATAGTTTGGTAGTCGTCTTACAATTTGTCTCAGGTTTGCCATAGTACTAGCTTCCTGTTCATAAGACCCAGACAGTATCTTGGAGGCTGACTCAAGTTGTTCAGCAAAATTTAGGCAATCCAGAATAGTCATTATACAATATCCTTGGTCCCTTTGTTAAGTCCTCTATACAGGCATCTGCGACAGCAGCTGGCTGTCCATAGCGTTCATGTAAAATATTTGAGACTGCATCATAAGAACATCCTGACACCCTCTCTACTACTTCATAGGCCTCGCCGGTCAGAAACTTAGGCAGAAAATTCTAGTTTTTGACTGTCACTCAGGATGCCATCCTCCAAAATTGTCTCGAAGTCTGTTTCTAAAGGGGGGATTAGCCACTAGGATTGCCTGAGAATTTTATTGGTTGCATGGCTTGAAGCATCGTGAGCTTCAGCAAAATTGCTGTGTTGCGGTCACTCCGGGTGGTGGATTCAACAGATGCAGGGTTGACCCTAGGCCCTCGCACACCCCTTCTCGGGGGTATTTTCTTTTTGCTGGGTTTCAAATCTTTGTCCTAGGAGTTGGATCGATACCTGCAGGGGGCTTCTGGTGTAAAGGTGAAAAGTTTGCGGCTTCGGGATTTAAGGGCTTCATCTCAAAACTCACGTCCCATTGATCAATTTTTTCTTGTTCGGTCATTGGTGGCATGAAAAGAATTCGCCCTTTGTCTTCTAGAGTGTGATTGCTAGCAGTTTCACTACCATCCTGTTCCAAAAGTTCTGCCTCTTTCTCTGCTAATTGTATCTGAAACTTCATTTCACAAGCTCTTCTTTTCCTTTCAAATTCCAGTTCAATTTTCTTCTTTTCCATTTCTAATTCATACTGAGCTAGTTCTTGTTCCTGCTCGAGCCATAATTTCTTTACTTCAATATCCCTTTTCAAATTCTTCAGTTTGGACTGCCTGGAAGAGGGTATTGACTTCACAGACTTCGCTTTCGTTTTCTTTTGGCTCTTCAGTTGAAATAGGCGATCATTGACTGTCTTTTTGCATTCATTATAATCAGTTTGTGTCTCAGTATATCTGTTTTTGACGCGATCGGACTCTCCTTCTGGCAGATCTTTCACGACATAAGTCTTATAACAGTTATCATATTTATGCCAAGCTGAATTCAATCTCGTCAGGGCGTCTTCTAATTCACTGTCATTACAGTCGACAAGACAGCCAAGCTAACTTCGCATCCTTCAACATTGTACTCACGCGTCCAAGGAAGCCTGCGAGCGAGTTCTTGTGTTGCTCGAGTCCATCCGATTCCTCCACGTTTTCGCCACGGGCTGGACCTTCGCTCTCTTTCTCTTGGTTCTCGGGATCCACAAGTCGATCTTGATTCCCGGGATCCACTAGTCGAATGATGTGGTCGTCGGAGCGTTCGTGTACAGACGTCATAACTACTTTATTCCCACACGTCGATATTACAACTTCGGAGTATTCGTTTAATTCGCTGCAAACAATACAATAATTGGAAATGAATATAGCTAGAAACACAAATATGACTCTCAAGAAATAAATCAAGGAAAAGCTACTCACACTAGTGTGGATAATAGGTAATAAGATCAAAAAGTCCTTCAACAGTTCAACATGTCCTTCAACAGTTCAAAACATGGCCGAATGACAATTCAAACATGGCCGGTCCGAAACACGCGCCACGCAAACAGCAAGGACTTCTGCGGAACTATGTGACGCGTGGCCTCTAAGCCGCGCGGTATCTAGAAAAAAAC